>CAWUFW010019488.1:0-184665 GCA_963921515.1 Calotriton arnoldi | reverse complement strand
GGTCGCAAACTACGCCGCTCCCGCCGGAGTCCGAAGTCCCTGCAGCCCAAGAAGTGGATTTCCTGACTTCTCCAAGGCCATCGTGAGTCCCCAGCGAAGCTGAGGCAAGTGGACCCCACGAGTGACGAGGAACCGCGACCCCTGGGTACCGTGCACTATTATCGAGTGCAACCCCTTCACAACGTTCTACGAATCTGTGCTTTGGACCACGTGTGGTCCCAACCTCCAGCAGGAATCCCTCTGAAGATCAGAGGCCTACACCGTCCTGAGTGACCGTGGGCCCCTGTTGAGTGATTCCGCCCGAGGTGTCTTCGCGATCCCTTGCCAGCCGGCTCGTGGGTCCCCAGAAGACTTTCTAAAGAAACCAAAGGGCTCCCTGGTTGCTCCAGGCCTGCCCTGACTTACCCTCGCTGGGTGAGTTCCCCAGACCTTGCTGGTCTGCACCATCGACGATCTTCAGCTACATCGAGACTTGCCGTTGCCAAGGCTTGTTGGGTCCAATCCGGTCGCCGACACCGCAGCACTCGACAGACATTGTGTACCAGCCCGAATCCTGCTCCTGGTCGCCAACAACGCCTCCTGGACCTCGTGGCTGCAGAAACGAGACGACCGTCAACGCACCTGAAGCACTCGACATCGGTGGGCATCTGTCCATCGCCTTCCTGGTCACTGGCTAGTGACCCAGACTCTGTCCCCTCTGCTTTCAGGTTCTTCAGAACTCCGATCCATTCTTGGATCCACCCGGACACTTTTCTCCTGGTCGCCAGCAGCACTTTGCAGCAGATCGCCATAAGAACCGACGACGAAACCCGACCCCGAAAGGCACCTATGCACCCGGCTTCCCTGGGTGAGGTAACACGAGTACTCCGGTGCTCCCGTGGGTAGAGACTCTTCAAAGTCCTAGATCTCAAAGGGTTTTGTCCTAGTCCTCTTCTAAGTGTCCCTTTCCTCTATTTTCCCGATCCCGACTTTCTCCATAGAAGTTAACGGCGTATCGCGGTTGTGTATTTACACTGCACGCGTCTCCCGTGGGTCCCCTGTGTCACTACCTTGGGTGGTTCCTTGTGGTCCAAGCACTTCTAGAGGCTCTAGGCCTAGTGTCTAGTTCAGTCGTGGTTCGCATACCACTTTATTGGTATATGGTTTGGTACGCCCCTAGGGCTCAAACGTGTATTTGTGCTATTACTGTGATTTAAGATCTTATAACCTATGTACTTCGAACTCTAGCCTCATAAAGAGACTAGAGGGGTGTGTTTAGTAATAAATACATATATTTTGAATATATACCTGGTGTGGTGCTCTTTCATTTGGTCACTCAAGAGATTATAGACTGGTAAAACAAGCTGCTTTACATTCCTTCAAGACTTAGCCTGAAGGCTGCTCTCCACAGCTACCACTAGGATAGCTTTCAATAAGGTTGTCTTTAACCTACCTACCATAAGAGTCGATTTGGACTGGTGCAAGGTGCCCACTATAATTAGTGGACAGCATATGCCAGGCCAACTTCTCACATTGGTGTGCAGCGTGTGGGATTCCAGCTTGCTATTGTTTTACCAGATAATCTCAATTGAATTGATCAACTGAAAACCACTAAAGGTACCTAAGGTACATATAATTTAAGCTTAGAATATCAGTAAGTTCTACTGAACTTAGAGTTGTGTGTTAAGGGATAGCACAACCCTTTCTACAACTCAAGAGAGTTTAGTAGGCCCCACTAGAGTAGGTAGTGCATACACCACACCACACTAGTAATGTCTTTAAAAGCAGGATCTAGAGATGCCCTGCAGGAAGCCATTGAGCTTCCCCCTCCAAGTATGACACACTCCCATTCTTGGAACTGAGAGCTTTGTGTAACGTGAGGAAATTAAGGACAGGCCAAAGTCCCACCACCCAACACCTCCAGGAGTTGTTGGTGGCTTATGATCTTAGTAAGTCTTCAGAGACTGAAGGGGTAGGAGCAGAGGGTGGGCCAGCAGATGAGGAAGGGGCCAGGGGTACTACTACCCCAGCCCCCCTCTGAAACTGACCAGGAGGGTGACAATGACCCTGACCTGGAAAACCCAATCCCTTCTGGGGAAGATGAAGATGAGGATCTAGAGAACCACACCTTTGTCCCCCCAGGAAGGATTATGAGTGTGCTCAGAAAGTCTAGGTCTCCTTCTCAGGAGTCTAACCACTCTGGCACCTCAATAGGGAGCTCTGTCTCCTCTCATAGGAGAGAATCCTCTCATGAGAGAAGAAAGAGGCTAGTCCAGTATGAGGAAACTCAGCTGGAACTCAGAAAAAAGCAATTAGCTTTAGATAGAGAATCCCTAGATCTCCTTAGAGAGAGAAGAAAGTTGGGACTAGAGTCCCATGGTGGCAACAATATCCCTAGAGATAGGGACAGGTCTTATGACCATAGAAACCTAAACAAGATTGTCCCTCCCTACCAGAGTGGGGATGACATCCACAAATGGATAACTGCACTGGAGAGGGCCTGTAAAGTTCAGAAGGTCCCCCAGAGGCAGTGGGCAGCAATCTTGTGGCTCTCCTTTGCAGACAAAGGTAGAGACAAGCTCCTCACTGTAAGAGAAGAGGATGCTGACAATTACACAGTCTTGAAGAGTGCTCTGATAGATGGGTTTGGCCTAACCACTGAACAGTATAGGTTGAAGTTCAGAGACACCCAAAAAGCTCAGACTCAAGACTGGGTTGATTTTGTAGATTGTGCTACAAAGGCTCTGGAAGGTTGGATACATGGCAACAAAGTGCAGGACTTTTTAGGATTGTACAATTTGATTATGAGGGAGCAGATCCTTAATAATTGTCAAAACCAGCTTTTGCACCAGTATCTGGTGGACTCTGATCTGACCTCTCCCCAAGAATTGGGAAAGAAGGCAGACAAATGGGTCAGAACCAGAGTAAAAACTAGAAATCAGGGTGGTGACCAGAAGAAAGATTCTACTAAGTCCCAAGAGAAAGGTGGGGATAAATCTAAGGATAAGTCCCCTACAGGGCCCCAAAATTCCTCTTCTGGGGGTGGGTCCCAAACTCCTTCCTCTCCTGAAAAGAAACCCTATTGCCATGTCTGTAAAAGGCCTGGGCACTGGAAAACTGATCCCAGTTGCCCCAGGATTGGCAATAAAGAAAATGTTCCTCCCACAACTACTACCACCCCTCCTGGTACTACCAGTAGTAATCCTCCAGTTGGGAGTAGTGCACCCAAAAGTTAGGTGCTTTTGCAAGAGGAACAGAGGTGGGCCCTAGTTTAGACAGGGACCCCTCAACAGACTCCTCTGACTCTGATGGTGGTATAGGATTTGCCACCTTTACCATGGGTCCCATAGCATTGGGCAGGTACAGATTGGAGCCAATAATTAATGGTCAGAAAGCTGTGGCATTTAGGGACACAGGGGCTAGTGTCACCATGGTGGCAGGGAAACTAGTCCCCCTCACCAGCTTTTACCTGAGTTTAAATACCAGGTGACCAACATTGATGGTGTCAGAACAGATCACCCCATGGCCATAGTCAATCTCAGCTGGGAGGGGGTCACAGGCCCAAAAAGAGTGGCAGTGTCCCCAACCCTACCTGTAGATTGCCTGATGGGCAATGATCTGGAAATTTCAGCCTGGGCTGAAGTGGAACACCAAACCCATCTTAGGATGTTGGGCGTCCCTGTAAAGGTTAGTGGGGCTGTGATGGCCACAGCCCCAGCCCAAGAATTTGGAGAGATGGAGCCTGAAAGAATGGCCCACTCTCCCCAAAAGAGAGCACAAGGGTTGAAGAAAAGTCTTCTTCCCCCAGACAGTAGGTAAGGGTCAGCCTCCTCAGGGAACTGACCCTACCCCTAGTGAAGGAACTGCCACAGAGGTAGTCAGGCCTGGCCTGGCCACACCCCTGATGGCAGAGGACCCTTCCAAGGTGGTACCCCGTCTGGAGCAGGTAACCTGCCCCTCTCTACCCTGCCTCAGTCAGCCCAGGGCTGCAGAGGTCAGGGAGGTCAGTGGACCCCCCGGGCCCCCTGTCCAGAGGAAGCCCCCATCAGCAGATTAGGGGCAGCCAGTCTAGTAGCCCTAGCCAGGTGAAAATTCCTCTACACACTGAGGGGTCCCCCATACCTTTATGTAGGGACCTCCCCAGAAGGACTCTGGTAGGCAAGGGCAAACCTGGGACCAGAAGGTTCCAAACCTGCCATGTCCCTCCAGTGTTCCATCCAAAGGGACCCAACCCCCAGCTGTAGGCAGCCAAAGGTTGACCCTTAGAGCAAAGTGCAACTCAGTCATGGAAAGACAGGCATACATGGTGACCAGTGATCTGAGGAAACTGAGGCCAACATTCCTAGGGCCTCACTTCCCTACTCAGACACCTCACCAGCCTTGTACTTTACCTAAGCACACCAGAGGTAGTGATTCCCCATGGTGGAGACCCTCTCATACCCTTAGGGTGAGGGATTGCTTAGTGGACCATAACATAGGGGGCAACCATGCTAGTGCAGGTGCTTCCTTATATGGCCACTTAGTCAATATAGGCTCAACTGGCCAAGGTTAGCCTTATCTCCTTTCGTTTGGGGGGGGTTATGTAGGAAGGTGGAATCTGACTATATGGTTGCCCCCACTTTTTTATGGTGTTTTGCTGGTTTATGACTTAGTTGGACTGGGATCATGCTATTCAGGGCCCCAGTCTATCTGCTTTCTCTGTAAAATGGATTCCATGTGCCTTAGGCACATCTCTGATTGGGATCTGGAGTGCCCTTATAAGTCCCTAGTATATGGTATACTATGTACCAAGGGCATAGGTACCTCAGAGGCCTGCGAGGGGCTGCAGCATGTATTATGCCACCCCTGGAAGGCCATCCAAACTGACACCACAGGTCTGCTACTGCAGCCTGGGTAAGGTGGTGCATGCACCCCTTACTGTGATATAGGTTACCTATATCACGAAATACATACACACCTAGAAACCTATAAGTCACTCCTAAGGCAGGCCTTATCAATCCTAAAGGCAGAGTGCATGGTTCCTATGTGAGAGGGTGCCCCTGCATGAGCAGGGCCCCTCTGCAGCGTTCGGAGACCATCTCTGATGCTGTTTGTAGTGCAGCCTGACCATATACTCTTAAGCGCATTATATCCTCGCGGTAAAATGCTAACTTTGGAATGGCTGCACCTAAACATGTCGTGTTTGGTGTCAAACATCTTGGAATACTACCCCCCCGCCAATCCTGGCGGCGGGGGTAGCATTCCACCCTTCTAGAGGGAAAGACATGTTAACTCTGGCTTACCCGGTAACTTCTTTCTGAAGCCCTGGCATCACAAAATGGATGCTGCTGCCACAGACACAAGTCTGGCCTCCTGCTGCTGGACGAAACTCCGGCAGGGGAGGCCTGGACAATAGGTTTCCTGTTGCAGGGAGGTGTGACCACCTCCCCAGACAGGATAATGTGTATTGGGGCTGGGTGGGTGCACTCTTAGAGTGCTTTGAAGTCCTGCACTGGGGGAGCAAAAGGCTCCTCTGTGCATATGCCAGTTCAAACCAGCTCAGGGGCTACCTGCCCCTGCTCTGGCGCGAAACTGGACAAAGGGAAGTGGGTGTAGCCACCCCCTCCCTTGACCCTCCCATAGGTGGGGTCATAGAGTTAGTCCCTCCCTGTTTTACTAGTTAAAATGGGGAACCCTTGCCACAGCAAGATTAGATATCCCTGGACTAAACTTTGAAACTGAATCCTGGACCTTCGACGCTCTACATCACGATTAGAGGACTGAAGAATCTCCTTGGGGTCAAGGAGTGACTCCCCTGCTTGGCAGGCACCAAAAACGATAACGACGGTCGCAAACTACGCCGCTCCCGCCGGAGTCCGAAGTCCCTGCAGCCCAAGAAGTGGATTTCCTGACTTCTCCAAGGCCATCGTGAGTCCCCAGCGAAGCTGAGGCAAGTGGACCCCACGAGTGACGAGGAACCGCGACCCCTGGGTACCGTGCACTATTATCGAGTGCAACCCCTTCACAACGTTCTACGAATCTGTGCTTTGGACCACGTGTGGTCCCAACCTCCAGCAGGAATCCCTCTGAAGATCAGAGGCCTACACCGTCCTGAGTGACCGTGGGCCCCTGTTGAGTGATTCCGCCCGAGGTGTCTTCGCGATCCCTTGCCAGCCGGCTCGTGGGTCCCCAGAAGACTTTCTAAAGAAACCAAAGGGCTCCCCTGGTTGCTCCAGGCCTGCCCTGACTTACCCTCGCTGGGTGAGTTCCCCAGACCTTGCTGGTCTGCACCATCGACGATCTTCAGCTACATCGAGACTTGCCGTTGCCAAGGCTTGTTGGGTCCAATCCGGTCGCCGACACCGCAGCACTCGACAGACATTGTGTACCAGCCCGAATCCTGCTCCTGGTTGCCAACAACGCCTCCTGGACCTCGTGGCTGCAGAAACGAGACGACCGTCAATGCACCTGAAGCACTCGACATCGGTGGGCATCTGTCCATCGCCTTCCTGGTCACTGGCTAGTGACCCAGACTCTGTCCCCTCTGCTTTCAGGTTCTTCAGAACTCCGATCCATTCTTGGATCCACCCGGACACTTTTCTCCTGGTCGCCAGCAGCACTTTGCAGCAGATCGCCATAAGAACCGACGACGAAACCCGACCCCGAAAGGCACCTATGCACCCGGCTTCCCTGGGTGAGGTAACACGAGTACTCCGGTGCTCCCGTGGGTAGAGACTCTTCAAAGTCCTAGATCTCAAAGGGTTTTGTCCTAGTCCTCTTCTAAGTGTCCCTTTCCTCTATTTTCCCGATCCCGACTTTCTCCATAGAAGTTAACGGCGTATCGCGGTTGTGTATTTACACTGCACGCGTCTCCCGTGGGTCCCCTGTGTCACTACCTTGGGTGGTTCCTTGTGGTCCAAGCACTTCTAGAGGCTCTAGGCCTAGTGTCTAGTTCAGTCGTGGTTCGCATACCACTTTATTGGTATATGGTTTGGTACGCCCCTAGGGCTCAAACGTGTATTTGTGCTATTACTGTGATTTAAGATCTTATAACCTATGTACTTCGAACTCTAGCCTCATAAAGAGACTAGAGGGGTGTGTTTAGTAATAAATACATATATTTTGAATATATACCTGGTGTGGTGCTCTTTCATTTGGTCACTCAAGAGATTATAGACTGGTAAAACAAGCTGCTTTACATTCCTTCAAGACTTAGCCTGAAGGCTGCTCTCCACAGCTACCACTAGGATAGCTTTCAATAAGGTTGTCTTTAACCTACCTACCATAAGAGTCGATTTGGACTGGTGCAAGGTGCCCACTATAATTAGTGGACAGCATATGCCAGGCCAACTTCTCACAGCCAGACCAAAACTTGAGAAAGATTGGTCACCGACTTTTATTGGCCCCAGATGTCCCACAAATGGAAGGAAATTGAAATTGAAATCTATTTGTTTAGTTAATTAAAACCATAAAAATGTTCCCAGATGAATCAATTACTAATAAAAGAAGAGATTAACTAAGTTACCATGCGAATATAATACCTAATTCCAACATTGTATATTTGTCTGAATTGACCAATAAGTCATACATTTCAGAATGGAGTTAAAATTACAGTTTAAAAAAACTTCAGTTATCAAGCAGAAGGCTGGTTAATTGAGATTCTGACCAGCAATGATTTGTCCAATTTAATTTGATTTGTAGGTCAGTGTGTCCCAGGCCTACTGTTCCGCCAATCAGTGGCCTTCCGATGATTTAAGCGTTGTTACTTCCTGGGAGTGAATCAATGTACATGAACCGTGGACTCTCCGTTTACTTAAAAAGTTAATTCATCTGTTCAGTTTAAAATCCGCGTTTAATCCCCACGTTGGAACCCCTATTGGGTCATAGTTTTCAGGGCCTGATCATGAAGTTGGAGGAATTTTATCAGTGTCCAGTTCATTTGGGGATCAGTTGGATCAAGCCCTTTCGTTATAGCAGATCTGCAGGTCCGTATTCCTCTGTCACGAAAGGCTTTTCTCAATAAAATGAATCGTGCTGGATACAGTTTCTAGCAGATACATATCAAGTGAATGAGATCTTCTTTATGACTGCCACAGAGTGGACACGCTATAGACTATGTTTTTCCAGCTTGGATGCTCCGCTAATGAGGGGTGCATTCCAAAGCGCAATTACATCAGTTCTTTTTTTAGGTGCACCAAAAATGTGTGATCTAGAGGAGCCGCTGGTTTAAGAGCTTTGTAGTTGTTTATCACCGTCCAAGCATGGGATCTGAGGCTAGAGTATTAAGGAATTACATTTTCCTGTTTTGTTTATTGCTAACTTAAATGTTGGGAAAGGCATATTTTTGTTCCAGAGGTCAGTGGTGCACGTGGATTTTAGAGAAATTTTAGAGAGATTGGTTAAACTCTTATTATTTTGTTTTTCTCAAGTTTAGACCAAAGCGCTTCATTAAGTCCAGAGTTCTCCGTATTTTGTTTTATTCGGTACCAGACCTTTATAGATGTATGCATTCTACCTACTATTTCATTCATTAGCCCGAATTCCATACGCACTTGCGCCGCCGAAGCTGACCGGGGCAGTTGGAAAATCTTTTTGTAGGTGCTGGTTATTAGTTTATTCAGGAGAACTGAATCTTTCTCGCATAGGGCAGCACTCCCATAAGTCAAGGTTGGAAGCGTTTTGGCTACTATTACCGACAGCAGTGGTTTGAACGATGGTCCCTCCAGCTTTTTTGTCAATGACCTATAGGCAAATGTCAGTGCACACGCACGTCGAGCCATATAGCTTTTCTGCTCATGGATAGTTTGTTTATTATCAATATGAAATCCCAGGTATTTATAGGAGGATCCTTCCTCCAGGAGGTTGCCTTCTAACCAGATGTTCTGATGAGGTGCAGACCGGTTACTAATAAACATTGTTTTGGTTTTGGATATATTGATTTCTAACTTGTTTACTATTAAAAACTCTGTCATTTCAGATAGTAGTCTGCACAGGCCAAACTTAGTTAAACTCAGTAAGACAACATCATCTGCATATGAAAGATGTGAGAGAGGAGCGGACCCAAGTGCAGAGAGTGAGAGTTGATCTTATTGAGCTTGTCAGACAGGTCTGACATAAATAGATTGAACAGATATGGGGCCAGCACACACCCTTGTTTCAGGCCCTTATTTGTGTGCAATTTTCTCGAAACTCTAGAACCATCACCAAGTTTTACTCTCAGCCAAGTTTGTGCATAAATTAGCATTAGACCTCTTAAAATTTTATCGGGAATGGTCCAGGCCCGAGTTTCTTCCACAAAAGTTGCTGATACACACTATCAAACACTGCCTTTAAATCAATAAAACAGAGATGCAGGCTCTGCTTGCTTTTCTTGCATTTGTCTGCTATTAGAGAGATTGATAAAATGTTGGGCATAGTTCCAATCCCTTTTCTAAATCCCGTTTGATTTTTTGGGATCAAGTTGAGTGCATCCTACAAGTTGACCAGATCTTCCAGGATCAAGGAGGCGTGATACTTTGCTTCTATGTCCAGCAGTGCGATAAGCCTATAGTTTGATGGATTTGTTCTGTTGCCTCCTTTGTATATAGGTGTAATTATTGATCCTTGCCAACTGTGTGGTATTTGATTTTGGGACTCCACTTCTTTGTACAGCTTCTCCAGGTGGTTACTCCAAAAAATTGGGTTGTGTTTAAAAATGGCTTGCTGGATGCCATTAGGCCCTGGGGCACCATCTCCTTTACTTTTCATTATTACATTTGTTATGTCCAACACTGAGTAGGGAGAACAATGCATTTGGAGTTCCCCTTTGTACTCAAGACCCTCCATCCTGCCGGACGAATAAGATCCAGTTTTGCTGGGTGTTGATTGATCTTGATGACTTAAGGAATCCGATGGCTTCTGTGTCAGTTGTAGAGAATGAGTGTTCTCTATAAATTTCCGTGATATATGATTGGCCCAATCCTGTTCCTGTACATTTGAAGTTAAGGCATTCACTGGCCTATTCAGATGATTTATCATTTGCCAAAATTTGCTTGAGTCAGGGGGGCCTTGCACTGTATATTAATTTGGAACAAAATCTCTCCTTACTCAACCTTTTATCGTCCCATAATTTCTTTTTGTAAAGTTTCCTCTGTTGCCGAAATGTTTCCCATGTGAGTCCGTCATGGTCAGTTGTCTGAAGTATCTTCAATTATTTTTTTAGGTTGTGTTTCATTTTTTGAACTTCGCTTGTTAATACATTTTGTGATTTGTATCTTGTGGCCTTCTTTCTCGTGATTGTCATTACTGTAGTTAATTTGAGCAAAACATTATTCCAGGCTAGTATCCTGTTAACACTCTCATGTACAGATCCCGTCAGTATTTCCTTAGTTGATGTGTGCCACTCCAGTTTCGCTTCGTTTGTCCACTTAAGACGTTATTAAATTTACCAAATAAATGTTACCTTCTGGTAATGCAGTAGTTTGAAATTTTGACAAATTAAGGTCAAAGAAGATGTGTTGAAACGAATGATCGCTTTACATGGTATATTCGAAATAGAATTGAACAAGAGCAGGAATTAAGGGTAGAGAGATGATCGTGAAATCTAGTATCGATTGCACACTTGGTCCATGAAAGGTGTTTTTCGGCGGGTTATCTTCTGCTGATCTACCGTTTATCACGTGCATGCCGTGATATTCCAGTGCTTTTACTATCTGGCAGCCTACGTGGTCTGGGCAACTACTCCTGGATTGATGTTGTTTCTTTACAATCCAGAAAATGTTGTCCATTGTCAGTACTTTGTCTTCCTCTGCAGTGTAAATTAGGTTAAAGTTAAAGTATCCCGTCGATACAAAATTCCAGGCAGGTTCAGCACATCGCATGTTTGCAATGGTTTTAATTAAAAGTGTATTATTGTCTTTTTTTTGCTTTCCATTGGTTGAGTGTGATAATTAATCAGTAATACTGTCCTCTTTTTATCCAGGCACTGGTCCGTAAGTTTAAAAAGTTGAATACTGGGATCTGGTGATTTTAGCTGTTCAGATGTAATGTTAAGCGCTGTGGATACATAAACTGCCAAACCACCTTTGCAATGTCCGAATTGTTTCCAGTTTTCTGCGACTACTGTGTAGTGAGTAAAACCAACTAGGGGAAGATCTTCCAATGCCCATGTCTCTTGTAGGGCTATTATGTCACAAGTGAGCCAATCATAAAGAGGGATGCCTTCTTCAAGCAGTTTTTTTGCACCAGCTATATTCTATGATATCATATGGATAATGCTCGTTTTACCCTTCCTTGGTCAATCACTTTTCTTGGTATTAAGAATGCTTGGGAGCCAGTTCCAATGATTTTGATCTGCCTCCGAGTTTGCTTTCCGGTCTTCAGTTGACCTTGACAATTCAGTGCTAAGTCTCCCCTTGGCATTCTGTAGGACTGAATAGACCGGTGTTGTTTCCGTTCTTTGTTTTGGCTGTTGTTTGGTTTTGTGTAATTGGTTTTCGTTGAGAGGGCAAGGATAGCATGGTGCTACTGGTGTAGATAATTTTATACCCCAGGCTTCAAATTGTTCCGAGCTATTTAAAATTAGCTGTACTATCTCCGCAGACTGCAATGTGGTTAGCGTTTGCTCCTTATTTTTGTGTTGACTATCAAAAAGTGAAGGCGTTTGTCAGCTCCTGTGTTACCTGTCAAGCCAGTGGCAAGACAGGAGGGCACACAAAGGCTCTCTTAATCCCACTACCAGTGGTTGGGGTTCCCTTTGAGAGGGTAGGGGTGGATAAAATGGGTCCACTTGAAACTCCCACAGCCTCAGGAAACACAATTATACTAGTAGTAGTGGATCCTGCTACTAGGTATCCTATAGAGATTCTCCTTAGGACTACTACAGCCCCTGTGGTACTTAAAGCCCTCATTGGTGTCTTCACTGGGGTAGGGTTTCCTAAGGAGGTAGTATCAGACCGATGTACCAACTTCATGTCTGCATACTTGAAACATATGTGGAGTGATCTACAAGTTCACAACACCTTATCACCCACAAACCAATGGCCTTCTTGAAAGACATTGAAAGGCATGATAATAGGACTCCCTGAAAAACTCAAAAGGAGATGGGATGTTCTGTCACCCTGCATGCTTTTTGCCTACAGAGAGGTGCCTCAGAAGGGAGTAGGGTTTTTACCCTTTGAACTTCTGTTTGGCTACCCTCTAAGGGGACTACTCTCACTTGGGAGGGAAGGATGGGAAAGAGCCCATCATGTACCAAAGCAATATGTGGTGGACTATGTACTAGGCCTTCGTTCCAGGATGACAGAGTACATGCAGAAAGCATCCAAACACCTTGGGGCCAGCTATGGAGCTCCAGAAGCTCTGGTATGACCAAATTACTGCACTGGTAGAATTCCAACCAGGGCAACAGGTATGGGTTTTGGAGCCAGTGGCACCAAGGGCCCTCAAGGACAAATGGAGTGACCCTTACCCTATCCTGAAGAAAAAGAGTGAGGTCACCTACTTGGTAGACCCGGGCATTTACAGGTCCCCCAAAGAGGTGATACATGTTAACCACCTCAAACTCTACTGTGACAGGGCTGATGTAACCATGCTGATGGTTACTGATGAGGATCAGGAGACAGAGAGTGAACCTCTCCTTGACCTCCTCTGTTACAGCCCCCAAGATGGGTCAGTGGATGGAGTTGTCTACTCAGACACCCTCTCTGCCAAACAGTAACCTGATTGCAGACAGGTTCCGCAACAGTATGCACAGCTCTTTTCCTTGACCCCTGGTCAGACACCCTGGTGTACCCATGATGTGGACACTAGAGACAGCTTGCCTGTCAAAACAAAAATCTATCGCCAGTCTAACCAAGTCAAGGGTCATTGAGCCTTCTGAGAGAGTCCCTGGACCAGCCCAGTGGCCCTAGTTCCCAAACGTCATCCATATGGTGGAAAGAGAGAAATTAGGTTTTGTGTGGACTACAGAGACCTCGATGCTGTCACCAAGACAGATGCACACCCCATTACCAGGGCTGATGAACTCATAGAGAAGTTAGGAGCTGCCAAATACTTAAGTACCTTTGACCTAACTACAGGATACTGGCAGATTGGCATGGCCCCTGGAGCACAAAAAAAGACAGCATTCTCCACACCTGATGGGCACTTCGAGTTTACTGTGATGCCCTTTGGTCTAAAGAATGCCCCTGCCACCTTCTAAAGGTTGGTGAATCAAGTCCTTGCTGGGATGGAAGGCACAGTGCAGCTTATCTTGATGATATTGCTTTGTTTAGCTCTTCCTGGCAGGATCACTTGGTCCACCTGGGCAAGGTTTTAAAAGCCCTACAAGCTGCAGGCCTAACTATCAAGGCATACAAGTGCCAGATAGGGTAGGGGACTGTTGTGTACTTGGGCCACCCTACTTGTAGGTTTAGGCCAGGTCCAACCCCTTCAACCCAAAGTCCATACCATTCTGAATTGGGAAGCTCCCACAACCAAGACCCAAGTCAGGGCATTCCTTGGCTTGACTAGGTACTATAGGAGGTTTGTGAAGGGATATGGTCCATTGTGACTAAGCCTGGGTGGAGTTTATGGAGTTTTACTCCGTGGAACTCCGTGAAGTGCCAGAAAAACTCTGCAGTGCTCTGCGGAGTTCCGCCAGCTGTGGAGTCTGTTAAGTCGTGCTGCTCACACTGATTTTTAGTGCCAGGAGTTTGTCCCGCGCTTTAAAATTAGCACGAACGGCACTGCGCGTGGCTCCAGAGGACGCTGCTGCTTTCTGCCAACTCGAGTAGATATTCTACTCGAGCGGCAGCTTCCTCAAAGCCAATGGCAGATTTCTCAATGCAGGCGGTCTCGACCTGCCGCAACCGCTCACAATGAGAAATCTCACGGGGAAGAGGTCTAGAGCATGATTTTTTTCTCACGAGCACTCCCCAACTTACCAATGACAAGCCACTTGAGAGAAAAAACTCTGCGTTACTTCGCAGAGTTTTTTGGAACACCGCACTCTGCACGGAGCGCTGGGTGGGCAAAACTCTGCGAACTTGCCAGCGGAGCGGAATTCTTTGCCCACCCTTAATTGTGACCCACCTCACAGAACTCACCTCCAACAAGATGCCCAAGAAAGTGAACTGGACAGTTGGCTGCCAAAAGGCTTTTGACACCGTAAAAGAGGCAATGTGCTTAGCACCTATTCTCAAGGCTCCAGATTACTCCAAGCAGTTTACAGTGCAGACTGATGTATCTGAGCTGGGGATAGGAGTGGTCCTATCCCAGACAATTGATGATGGACAAGACCAACCTGTTGCTTTCATAAGCAGAAGTCTACTTCAGAGAGAGCAGCGTTGGAGTGCCATTGAGAGGGAAGCCTTTGCTGTGGTATGGTCCCTGAAAAAGCTGAGACCATGCCTGTTTGGTACTCACTTCCTAGTTCAAACTGACTACAGACTTCTCTGATGCGAATGCAGATGAAGGGAGAAAACCCAAAACTTTTAAGGTGGTCCATATTCCTACAGGGAATGGACTTTACAGTGGAACATAGATCTGGGACTGCCCATACCAATGCAGATGGCCTTTCCAGATTTTTCCACTTAGATAATGAAGACTCTCTAGGGAAAGGTTAGTCTCATCCTCTTTTGTTTGGGGGGGGGGGTTGTGTAGGAAAGTGCACCTTTTTGCATGGTTACCCCCCACTTTTTGCCTGACATCTTATGCAACCTGACTTGATATGACCTGGGTCCCTGCCAATGAGGTTCCCAGGGCCTGTGTTCTTTCCCAAGACTGTACCTTTGTATCCACAATTTGCACATCCCTGGCCAAAGATAAGCCCATTGCAAAAGGTACTGTGAGTACCAGGGGCACTGTGACCAGGGAAGGCCTCCATGGGCTGCAGCACCTATTGTGCCACCCTTAGAGGCCCTGCACCTTAACACACACAGCCTGCCACTGCAGGCTGCATATTTTGATGCAGAGAAAAGTGAAGAGTCGACATGGCACACATTCCTGTGTGCCATGCCTGCAATCCACTGCCTAAGGCCTAGGTAAGTCACCCCTCTAGCAGGGTGCACTAACCATAAGATGAGGGTACAGAGGCATGAGCCATGTACCCCTACAGTGTCTAAGTCCATCCTTATACATTGTAACTGTAGTAAAGCCATAAAGAGTACATGGTCTGGGAGTATGATCTCCACAGCTCCATAATAGCTTTACTAAAAACTGGGACGTTTGGGAGCAAACTTCTCAGCAAGTTAAACCCACAATGATGCCAGTGTGGGATTTAATGGAAAAAGCACTCAGAGGGCATTTTAGAGATTCCCCCTGAAAATCGACCAGCCCTGGTGTGGTTCCTGAATGGCTGCCCACCATTTGCCACCACCAGACAGGTTTCTGGACCCCTGGGTAGAGAGCCCCTGCTCTCTTGGTCCAGAAAAATAGCTCTTCCTGGGCGGAGGTGTCATGCCTCCTCCCCCTGAATGGGCTGAGTCCACGAAAGGGGAAGCTTCAAAGGCCTGCCGCCTTTGGACGTTGACCCTGCCTTTTGCTGCCCCCAGAAACTGGCTCCCACTGGTTCTGACCCTCACTTTGTGCAGGAGAACCGGCGGGAAGTCCAAGCTAGGAAGAGACGTGTGCCCACCTTTGCCAACCCCACCCCTCAGGTGGGGGAGGCTAGGTGAAGCACACATCTCAGTCCTCTCCATCTTAAAGATTAGGGGACTCAGCCAATTAGGAAGAGGCTCATGCCCCCTCCCACTGGAGAGTGGCATAATAGGGGGTGTACCCATCCCAGGGAAGGGACCCATTGGTCTCGACCTGCACACCCCTTTAAATGCCCCTAAATTTAGTATTTAGGGGCAACCCTGAACCTTGCCTCCTCCGATTCAAGGAAGAATGAAGAAGGGACGAAGAGCCTAGCTGACCCAGGAAGGAGAAGAGGACACCAACTGCCTTGGCCCCAGCCCTGCTGGCCTGTCCCACCTATGGCCTGACTACAGCAAGAACCCTGGCGAGTCCAGCAGCCAGCAACCCCCAGAGCCCGGAGGACCTGCCCTGTGACCTTCCCATAGACTCTGTCTCCCGTGAACACCGGATTTGCTCAAATAAATTCTCACCTCCAGAATCCAGATTTCAGTGACTCCACGATTCTGCACCACTCTGCACCTGACGCCCACGGCCCGAGTTCAAGTAGCCCAACACCCCAAGGAGGCCTCCCAGCGATCATGACCTGGGATCGGGTGATCCCTGACCTCCCTCAAGCCTCAAGGCAATGCTTGCAGCCTCCCCCTGAAGGGTCCCCCCCGACCGGAGCAGGTAAAAAAAACAACCCCAGAAGTCACTCCTGCACCCGATGCCCTATGGCCTTCGGTGGCCCAACTGATGGTGTCCAGGCATCCTCCAAGATCCCAACTTACCTCTCCAGCCGGTGGTCGCCTTCAATACTTACCTAATTGGTCTGTATACTGTCTCTTTGTGCCTGTTATCAGTCCTTGATTTAGTGAATAAATGCTTAACACACCCTCTGGATAAGTCTAACTGCTCGCCCACACTACCACAAAGAGAGCTGTTAGTACTTACCTAATTTAGCATGTGCTAAACCTCTGGGGACTCTCTGGACTCTGTGCACACTATACCTGACTTTGGTATAGTATATAGAGAGCCAGCTTCCTACATTATGGAATTAAGATGTGTATGCTGTGTGAGAGTAGGACTGGATATGTCTCTAATTTCAAGGTGTACATCGGTAGGGATTCCAGCATTAACCCCCTGGTGTACGTCCACATTCGGAGTGAGTGTGAAATTTTTGTGGGAACTTGGCAGCGGACTTTTTAACAAAGGTCACCATTTATATGTAGACAACATCTACACTGGTGTGCAGTTGTTCAGGGAATTGGTCAAAGTGGACACTGTTGCTTGTGGCACAATACGCTCTAACCGTAAAGTTTCCCAAAAGAAGAGGGGATAGTGCAGTGCTTTGTGTAGTGATGAACTACTAGCTGTGAACTTTGCAGACAGGAGAGATGTCTACATGCTGACGACCATCCATGATGAAAGTACTTCACCCGTGACTGTTTGGGGTCAGGTTGCTCAAGTGCGCAAACCTGTGTCAAGTTTAGACTATAATAGGCACTTGAGTGGTGTTAATAGAGCAGATCAGAGGTTGGAACTTTGCACTGCTCTTTGCAAGGCTTACATTTGGTATAAGAAGTTGGCTATCCATCTTTTCCACTTAGCAACTTTTAATGCTTTTGTTGTGTTCGCAACTTTTAATGCTTTTGTTGTGTTCAAAAATTGTTCTCCAGAGTCAAGGATGACTTTTGTTAAGTTTCAGTAGTCTGTGATAGGCAGCCTTGTTGTAGTGGAACCGGTAAGTCTTCCTAGAGTTGGAGTGGAGGAGGATGTGGCTAGATTGAAAGATCACCACTTTGCTGATCACATTCCTCCCACACCCAAAAAAGACTTCCCCAGTAGGAGATGTAGAGTCTGTATGCTAAGAGGTGCGCGGATGGTTTCTCGTATGTACTGCCCTGACTGTCCTTCTAAACCTGCGCTGTGTGTGCCTGCTTGTTTTAGAATGTACCACACGCAAAAGAGTTTTTGGGAGCATCCATGAGTGTTAAAGTGAACTGCCTGGTCTGTATTGTTTTATATTTTTTGTTCAGTTTCAAGGTTGCTATTAGTGCAATGTATTTAGTTACAGCTTTTGTGTTTCCAGTTTTGTATCTACTTACAATTTGTTTGTGTTTTGTTTTTTGTAAAAAAAGAAATTAGATGGCGGTGTGTGTAGACTGGCGCTGGGCTGGCCGTGTGCGTGGACTGACGCTTGGCTGGCGGTGTGCGTTGACTGGCGCTTGGCTGGCGGTGTGTGTGGACTGGGGCTTGGCTGGCGGGGTGCATGGACTGGCACTTGGCTGGTGGTGTGCGTGGACTGGTGTTTGGCTGGCGGTGTGCGTGAACTGGCGCTTGGCTGGTGGTGTGCGTGGACTGGCGCTTGTTTGGCGGTGTGTGAGTAGTGACTTGCTGCTGGTCACTACACACACTGGTAGCCAAACGCCAGTCCACACATTCCATCTGTCGGTGTGGTTGCTGTGTCAGGCATGTGGGCGTATGAAAGCGATGGGCCCTTGAATGGCGCTGTCTGTTGATGTGAGTGTTGTAATGTGCTGGGCCCGCGGCTGGCGGTGTGAATGGTTTTGTGTGTGTCACACGTAAAGGTGTATGAATAGCCTGTAAAGAGGTTGGTGCCTTGTTGCGGCTTTACAGCTCACAAGCTGTGAGTCACAGGTTCAGTTTTTTGTCCTTTCAATTATTAACAGGGCCTTTCATTTTTGTGAAATCTCTTGCTAATAAAATGTTATATATTGAACCATCACTCACCCTCGTGCCAAATCCAACCAGTATGTGTGTGTGCTTGAGGAATAGATGGTTGTGCAGTAATAGTTGTCTTTTCTGTCTTTCTCTTCCAAGGTATACATTCCCTCCAGGGAAAATCTACTAACTCTAGATATTTTTGTACACTAAACACCCAGGGGAGTACATGGTGGTGTCTCTCTCGTGGATACCAACAAGTTTTCTTACCCACAATGTCCTGCAAACCTTAAAATGTGACTAAAGTTACATAGTTTCCTTGCATTACTGTGCCATAATTTTCCAGAATCAGAAAAAAAACACAAATTTCCAACCACCCAGTATTTCCCCAGGTCTCCCGATAAAAATGGTACCTCACTTGTGTGGGTGGGCCTAGTGCCCGCGACAGGAAACGGCCCAAAAAGCAATGTGGACACATCACATTTTCCCAGTGGATACTGACCCTTTTTTCGCAATGTGCCTAGCTGTGGATTTTAGACCCTAGCGCAGGGACAAATTCTATTACCCAGCGTTCTTCTCGGTCTCCCAAGTAAAATGATACCTCACTTATGTGCGTGGGCCAAGGGCCTGTGACTGATAAGAGCCAAAAACATAGGAATTGAGGGGATAGCACAGCGAGTTCTAAGCGCTATTTTCTTTTTATATACGTTTTAAGGCCAACTCTGTAATGGACACCCACACACGTGAGGTATCATTTTACTCGTGAGACCAAGGGGAACGCTGGGTGGTAGGAAATTTGCTTCAGTGCGGTGATCCCACCCAGAAATGTGAGAATTTTTTTATTTTCTAGCTAAATTTGAAGTTTACTTGGGATTTTGGGTAAGAAAACGTTGGGGGATCCACACATCCCTGGACTCCCCCGGATGTCTAGTTTTCAAAAAGTTTGGGTTTGGTAGGTTTCCCCAGATGCCCGCCGAGTCCGGTACCAAAATCAAAGGGGACCCCCTTAGAAAATCATGTGATTTTGTGATAGATAATTTTGATGTCTCCACAATACGTTTTGGGCCCTTCTCTGTCACGGGTACTTGGCCTACCCAACAAGTGAGGTACCATTTTTATCGGGAGACTTGGAGGAATGCTCAGTGGGAGAAAGTTTGTAGCTCCCTGCAGATTCCAGAACTTTCCATCAAAGAAATGTGAGAAAATTATTTTATTATTTACAAAGTTTGAGGTTTGCAAGGGAATCTGGGTAACAGAACCTGGTGAGAGCCACACAAGTCAGCCCATCCTGGATTCCCCTGGGTGTCTAGTTTTCAGAAATGTACAGGTTTGCAAGGTTTCCCTAGGTGCCCGGCTGACCTAGGGTCCAAAATCCACAGCTAAACGCATTGCGAAAAAAGGGTCAGGTTTCACAGGAAAAATGAGATGTGTTCACGTTGCGGTTTGGCACGTTTCCTGTCGTGGGCACAAGGCCTACCCACACAAGTGAGGTACCATCCTTATCGGGAGACTTGGGGTAATGCTGTGTAATTGGAAGTCCGTGGCTCCCTGCAGATTCCAGAACTTTCCATCACAAAAATGTGAGGAAAATGTGGTTTATTTTACAAAGTTTGAGTTTTGCAAAGGATTCTGGGTAACAGAACCTGGTGAGAGTCACACAGGTCACCCCATCCTACATTTCACTGGGTGTCTAGTATTAAAAAATGTACAGGTTTGCTAGGTTTCCCTAGGTGCCGGCTGAGTTAGGGTCCAAAATCCACAGCTAGGCACATTGTGAAAAAAAGGGACAGATTTCACTGGAAAATGTGCTGGGTCCACGTTGCGTTTTGGTGCGTTTCCTGTCAAAGGCACTAGGTCTCCCCGCACAAGTGAGGTACCACTCTTAACGAGAAACTAAGGGAAATGCTGAGTGTGTGGAAGTTTGTGACTCGCTGCAAATTCCTTAACTCTCCTTCACAGAAATATGCGGAAAATGTGTTTTTTTGGACACATTTTGAGGTTTGCAAGGGATTTTGGGTAACAGAATCTAGTGATAACCACACAAGGCACCCCTTCCTGGATTTCCCTGGGTGGCTAGTTTTAGAAACTGTACAAGTTTGCTAGGTTTCCCTAGGTGCCGGCTGAGCTACTGTCCAAAATCCACAGCTAGGCACATTGTGAAAAAATGGTCAGTTTTCACTGGAAAAATGTGATGTGTCCATGTTGCGTTTTAGCGCATTTCCTGTGGCTGGCAATAGTCATACCCGCAGAAGTGAGATACCATTTTTATCGAAAGACTTGGAGGAATGCAGGATGAGTGGAAGTTTGTGGCTCCCCACAGATTCCTGAGCTTTCCATCACAGAAATGTGCTGAAAATGTGTTGTTTTTTAAAAAGATTTTGAGGTTTGCAAGGGATTCTGGGTAACAGAACCTGGTGAGAGGCACACAAGGCATCCCATCCTGGATTCCCCTGGGTGTCTAGCTTTCAAAAATGAACATGTTTTCTAGGTTGCCTTAGGTGCCGGCTGAGCTATGGTCTGAAATCCACAGCTAGGCACATTGCAAAAAAAGGGTCAGATTTAACTGGTAAAATGTGATGTGTCCACGTTGCATTTTGGCGCATTTCCTGTGGCGGTCACTAGGCCTACCCACACAAGTGAGATACCATTTTTATCAAGAGACTTGGAGGAATGCAAGGTGTGTGGAAGTTTGTGGCTCCCTGCAGATTCCTGAGCTTTCCATCACAGAAATTTGCGGAAAATTTGTTTTGTTTTTTTATACACATTTTGAGGTTTGAAAGGGATTCTGGGTAACAGAACCTGGTGAAATCCACACAAGTCACCCCATCATAGATTCCCCTGGGTGTCTAGTTTTCAAAAATGTATAGGTTTTCTAGGTTGCCCTAGGTGCCAGCTGAGCTACAATCCAAAATTCACAGCGAGGCACATTGCAAAAAAAGGATCAGATTTCACTGGAAAAATGTGATGTGTCCACGTTGCGTTTTGGTGCGTTTCATGTCGCAGGCACAAGGCCTACCCACACAGGTGAGGTACCATTTTTATCAGGAGACTTAGGGAAATGTTGCGTGTGTAGAAGTTTGTGGCTCCCCGCAGATTCCTGAACTTTCCATCAGAGAAATGTGCGGAAAATGTGTTTTTTTTATTTTATTTTGAGGTTTGCTTCGTTTTCTGGGTAATAGTACCTGGTGATAGCCACACAAGGCACCCCATCCTGGATTTACCTTTTTAGGGGTACACTGGTGCAGGGTCACCCTTTTGTCCACGGGTTCAAAAACCAACAAAATAGAGATCAACACTGAAGCTGGAATTCAAAATAACAATTTTATTAACTTCTCATGAGTGGAACCACGTCCAACAACACTCTCAAGTGTTGCAGGAGGTGGCACACTGGCTTAACAAACCAGTGTCCTTTTATACAGACTTTGTTGCAACGTAAGCACATAACAGAAAAAGGAACAAGTTTAAACATAGGAATAACTATCGGCAAACAAGGGCAGATGAATAACCACTTGGTCAGCAAAGTGGGAGGGAGGAGCAGAAATGCTTATGGCAGTGGTAAATGGTCGACAGTTACATTCAAGACCAGGTGCACTGGCAGCTTACGAAACCCGCAGCACATACATTGTTTTAGCTGAGTCAGGAAGTCACTAAAATAGACAGCACAGGCAGGGAAAAAGACAAGGAGCAGAGAACGAAAGAATTACAAAGCTAACAAATGGACACCACAGCCAAAATGACTGTAGCTTATGCTAACGTAAAATATTACACATTTCCACAGAAGACCCTTTTAGCATAAGCTGAAGACATTTTCTTATGCTTTAAAAGGGGTACGATAATCATGATGGGTGTCTATTAACATTAGCTCATTAATTTCCTGTTCCATTGCTAAATGATCATTTACATTTTGGACCTTCGTTTCTGATGGCAAACAAGTTGTACAAGTAGAAATACAGAGGGAACAGAACATTGGCCCACATTGAATGCACAAACAGCAAGAAAAGAGAATTGCAATAATAAAAATGAGGCCGACAATATTTTCAAACCCCATACAGAAAATATGTTCCAGAACCATCCAGTCCAAGTCCATGTTCCTGAATCCTGATGGATTTCAGTAGCTGTTTTGTGTAGTTTGGAAATAGCCAACAGCACATGTCTGATGCAATGTCTAAATAAAAACATTATCTTGATAGACCTTCCGGTGTTCTTCTTTATGAGGGCTAGAGTACCAATGATATGTTCAGGTGGGGCGGAGTAGTACTTATCAAAGTGTGCACAAGATATTTTTCTTGCAGAAAAAACAGTATTCCAAATACGAATATTAACCCCTTCTATGCTCATGACGAGCTCAGCTCGTCATGCTGCGCAGTGCTCGTGTGCGCATGACGAGCTGAGCTCGTCATGAACCCGCCCACTCAATGAAACGCCCCGCACAGGGCGAAAATCGGCCGCGCACCGAAGGGGTTAAAGCAAGCACAATAATTGTCACAAAAACAATCTTTGTTTTGGGGACCAGGAGGACCAAACGGGGCCATGGGAATTAGGACGAGGAGCCGCAAAGGGCTGCTCCTCCTCAAAAATGGGACGACCAAAGGGGTACATTGCTAACAAAAAAAAAATACTTGGAGAATTGAAGCCACTGTACAACCAGCCAGAGGGGAGTCTTCTCTCTGTGTCCGTCTGAGCCTCACAGGCAGGCTCTTATCGTTCATCAAGTATTGACTCTCCCACGGTGGAGCTGCACAACTTGCAACCCAGAAAAACAATCGCGGCCCAGGCTTTAGGAAAAACTCTTTCTTTCAGGATAGGGCAATCACCCTCAATGATCCTGTCCAGGGTCTCAGGCAGTGCACCAGTATTTTTCACTCTAATCTAACAGGCACCAGAGACACAGCACCTGTACCCTAAACTCTAGTCCTTCCTTAACTCCTGTGTTGCCCTGCTGGCACACTGCTCTTTCGTCGAGGCCGCAGATTGTACCTAGTGTGCCCAGGCACCTCCTTATCAGCAAACAAAGGTGCAGACTTGCATTCACTTGGGGACCGGGACTCAGAGGCCTGATGCACAGAAACTGGAGTATCTGAAGCAACCCTTGTTTCAGAGGGGGTCCCCTCAGGCAAAACCTCCTTGCTCTTGTTATCGGTCTGTGCCTCTCTTAGCTAGGCATAAAAAAAAGGAACAAAGCGAGGAATCAGCTCTCCGTCCTGATTTGTGACCCCGTCTTTCACCCAAGAATTATCCGACAGTGGTAGGGGTACACGTTTCTTCCGGCCTTCCACCTTCACCGCTGTTATAGTGGCCAGCAACACCTGTGTTGGGTCCCTTCACCTCGGCTCCAGATTAGACTTGCGCTTAGTCCCCTGGTTGGATCTGATATCCTGGCCCCTCTGGAAATGGTTGTAGGGCAGCAGATATCTGTTAGTGAAAAGAACGGAAATCTTTAGACAAAACATACAAATAATCAATCAAAAGAGGATATTCAATTTCAGAAACGCCCCTATATTATTCTCCCAATTCGCATTGAGCCAGCCCTGGTTTTACCGGACACGCCAACGCGCGAATCTCAGAGGAGAGGCTGCTGCCGCGGCGGCTCCCGAGGCCGGTAAACAACGACCGTGACTGCATCTGAGGGCCGGCAACCGGCAGCCGGCAAGTACAGCCATAATTACAGCCGGTACCCGCTTTCGTAACCTCCCGCGGCCCTTTCGCCCTCCTATAACCCTCCTATAGCCTGCCCGCCCGCAAGCCCGCCAGCCTGCCGGTGCTGCCAATACCGCCGCCGCTCCCCTGCTCCTCTTGTGCAGGAGCCTGTTCCAGCTGGGGCGTGGTTGGTGCATGGCTGGTGCATAGTGCACAGAGGGCGGACTTGCAGGGCCCAGGGCAACGGAGCAGAGAGGAGCAGGCATCCTTTTCAGCGCTCCTCTAGCACCCGTGTGGCGCCCTCTGCGGTCCAAACAGGAGCAGGAGCTGGAGAGCCAGGAGTGTCGCTTGGTGCCCGGCCTGCCGGAGCCTTGCTGAAAACCACCAGATCCAGGCGGAGCCGCGCCAGAAGTGAGTGGCAGTGAGTATAGAGCACGCAACAGGAGCGGGAACAAGGGGAGGGGCGGACGCTGGTGTGGGTGAATGCATAGCATAGCATAGCGGAGCAAGTCCTTGGCGCACAGGGTGGTGACGAAGTCAGCCAAACGGCCAGTGCAGCCAGCGAGTCGCTTGCGTTGCTTGCTGAACCCACTCACCATCCCCCCTTACCTTAGACCCCCTGCGCACCGTTCCACAGGGGACACTGGCCATCCCATAGCACACCCAACCTCCAGCAGAGTCCAAAGGGACTGGGAAGGGACAGGGCTAACGGCAAAGGACGTGCCACAGCGCTATAGCAGTGCAACAGAGGACGCACCAAAGCGCTGCAGCAGCGCAGCAGTGGGGTTACATTGCTGCAGCAAGGAGTTGGCCACAACCGGTAACAACGAAACGCAGTCTGGAACGAGGTCAGACGCCACTCGGGACAACGTGCAGGAGAGCGCATAACACCCAACAGCACAACAGTACAACGTACAAACAGCAAGAAAAGCTACCACACGACTTGGGACAACGCACATGAGTGTGAATAACGCAGAACAACTAGACAAGCTATTACACTACTCTGCCTTGACCGTCACAGTCGCTGATCTGCTCCCCCAAACCCCAGCAGGCTCAATGAGGTCAGGAAGAACTAGAACGGCCATGTCACCCAAGATAGGGGGGAGAAAAGGAAAGAAACAAAACCCTAGCGCTCAGCACAGCGCTGAATCAATACTCATTGCAACAGACCAGGACCAAAGTGAGACAATAGCACGGACACGGCTTACTAATGCCACATGTTCCAATCAACCCAAAATTTATACAAAGTTTAATTTCCTAAGGGATGCAGGCTCAGTCCTTTATTCCAGCAACACAACTCTCAAAGGCCTGCAATCTCCGCTGCTACCCCTACAAGCGCAAGCACCTGCCCCAAGCACATCGCCCTCAGACAAAGGCAGGCTGGACACCAGGGCAGCACAACAACAAGACCAGCAACTACAAATCAAGCCTCAATCTCCAACGCACTCAACGGGGGCGCAAGCAGCAGGCAGCGCATCCCCTGTGGCTCTCGCAAGAGCGCCCGAGTTGTCAGGGCTCTCCCCAATAAAAACAAGCCAAGAGGGCTATATACAGGGGACATCAACCACGGAATACAAGACCCAAAAAACCTCTGCGCCACTACTACAACTTGGAGTCCGGGATGGGGACTGTCCAACCAAAAAAACCAAGGTTGCGAGCGAGGCCATAGAAGCCACAAGGAGAGGAAACGGGGAACAAATTATAGAAATTAACTTTAGCCCCACAACGAACACGACAACCAGTATCCACAGCACCCCGATCCAAACAACCCACCCAGCAAACACAAAATCTCCAACAACTCCGTTACTCTTAGCTGGCCCAACAACGAGGACCAAGTGCAGGGATTTTGGACCCAAATCAGAAAGAGGATGGGAGGGCGATTATTTCCTACCTAAACACACAAGAATGGGAAGACATGCTCGCCACCTACTCACCAGACCAGGCACAAAGGGAGCACCCGACCCAAGAGCCTCCCCGGAACCCATTGCGCACCTACCAGACCAAAAATGATGCAAAGGAGAGTGCGCAAACAAAGGAACAAATTGCCGGCACCTGGACTTCCTTATTAAACACAATACAACTGGCCGTTGAAGCACTGCAATTTCAATCAGAAAAGATGGAGATCCAGCTGACATTACTGAACACGTTGGCAGTCTTCACGGCAGGCATCGACGAGAAATTGGGAAACCTGAATGGCCTGATAAAAAGAGCGCAATCCGATACACACCTTAGCTGCAACTGCGAACAAATCGTCGACAAGTTATCCACCTTGCCTTTAATGCTAAACAGCATGTTAAAGGACTTCAAAGGCGCAACAGCGGGAATCACAACAAAAGGCCAGGACAATCCCAACATCGTGGAGGGAACAACCAACGGACAGCCAATTGGTAAGAAGCATATAGGCAACTCCAATGCGAACATCGATATGATAGGAGGGCCCGGTAATGGAGGATCACCAAAACTAAATGCCAAGCAACGTCGCCAACAGAAAAAGAAAGGGCGCAATCAAAAGCCCCCCACAAACGCAACAGCTTTCTTCCCAATCTTCTCAGGTTTTCACAACAAACGGGATTTTAAATCAGGCGACCCAAGCAATCTATATCAAGCACAACCGTCTCTAACCATCTTAAAAAACTCCCCGGAACAAGGGGGTGCCCCAACACAGATACTTGCAGCTTCGGCACATGCAGAAATTGGAGAAGAAAATGGACAAGGATCCCGATCTGGGGCATGTACAGAATACAATGAAGAAAACAGACAAGGTCTCACAACCGGTGAATAGACATTATATCGAATGATAAATATCGAATTGTAGTAATATCGAAGTTGCAATATCGAATGTTAGATAATATCGAATACATGAATATCGTAATCAAAAATATCGTTATTTTATTTCTTTAAAAAATATCGAAGTACAAAATATCGAATAAGTAATATCGTAAGTAGATAATATCGAATTGTTAGTATTGTAAAAAATATCGAAAAAAATATAGAAACTGTAAAATATTAAGTTTTAGTCAATAATTAAATATTATGTATTGTTATTAATTTTGTATTATTAAAAATGTATTAATATTAGTGTGAAAATGTATTAAAAAAAATTGTAATATATGTTTTAGGAGCGGGATGTTTAGTTATTAGGGGTAAAAGGTGGGAGTATTTTAAAAATATTAGTGTAAATTTAGATATTAATTTTAAATTTTTAGAAATTAGAAATTAATTTAAAAAATAAAATTTATATTAAAAGTGTAAAATATATGTTTTTTTTAGGAGCGGGATGTTGGGTTATTAGGGGATAAGGGTGGGGAGTAATTTAAAAATATTAGTGTAAATTCATATTTAAATAGAAAATTTATAGAAATTCGAAATTATTTAAAAAAACGAAATTTATATTAAAAATGTAAAATATATGTTTTCTTTTAGTAGTGGGATGTTGTATTATTAGTGTATAAGGGTGGGAAGTATTTAAAAAATATTAGTGTAAATTTAGATATTAATTTAAAATTTTTAGAAATTTGAAATTAATTTATAAAACGAAATTTATATTAAATATGTAAAATATATGTTTTCTTTTAGGAGCGGGATGTTGGGTTAATAGGGGATAAGGGTGGGGAGTATTTAAAAAATATTAGTTTAAATTTAGATATTAATTTAAAAATTTGAGAAAATCGAAATTAATTTAAAAAACGAAATTTATATTAAAAATTTTAAATATATTTTTTGTTTTAGTAGTGGGATGTTGGGTCATTAGGGGATAAGGGTGTGGAGTATTTTAAAGATATCAGTGTAAATTTAGATATGAATTTAAAATTTTTAGAAATTAGAAAATAATTTAAAAAACGAAATTTATATTAAAAAGTTAAAATATATGTTTTGTTTTAGGAGGGGATGTTTCGTTATTAGGGGATAAAGGTGGGAAGTGTTATTTAAATAATATTTTAAAAATATTTATTAAGTAGAAATTTAAAAAATTGCAACAATTAGAAGAAAAAAAGTAATTTATAAATATAAATAGTAAGTTGTTTTTAGTACTGGGATGTTGGGTTATTAGGGGAAAATGGTAAAGTTGTTAATATTGTAAAACATATATATTTAGGGGCCGATTCCGATCTCGGTCGGAGGCGCACCCAATACTATTCGGTCGGGAAAAAAGCCATGCGAAAGCCAGTTTCCCGACCGATCCGTACAGCACACCGAACGAGCAAGTACGATGCGCACAACAGCAAAAATTCCGGCCGAGCCGTACTCACCCAAACCAGGTCCTGTTCTCCGACCGAGGCGAATCCGGAAACGCCGAATCGAGTCGCACGGAAGGGAAAATGCAGCCCCGTCCGGCCGAACAAGTACGATGCGCTTTCCGTACGCGCCGAACCCGTCGCTACGCACGGCACGTCAAAGCATCCGGGAGAGGCGCACATAAGCTCCGAATCGCGCCACAACACGATCCACGGCTACGAGACGAACACGGCACCGACGAGGACGACGCGAAGCGACGAGGACGAAGCGAAGCGACGAGGACGAAGCCAAGCGACGAGGACGACGCGAAGCAACGAGAAGGACGAACGACACGAACCAACCATGAATCCCTTCGTCCCGATCATACCAATATTCTACATCTACTACCGGAACAGGCACGGACGCGTACGGCGCAGAAGGTAAGTCAGACACCAACCACAAAACACATACAACACGTACACGACACATCACACACATACACTGGGAATCTGAATATACTTACACCAGCAACAGCAGCACCATAGGGGCGGGATGCCCATCACCAATGCCACATATGCACACAGGGGCCTGAATGCGCGCCACCACCCCAACCCAGGGGGGCTGGATGCCTACCACTACTACCACCCTTAGCCAGGGGGCAGGATGCCTACCACTACTACCACCCTTAGCCAGGGTGGCAGGATGCCTACCACTACTACCACCCTTAGCCAGGGGGCAGGATGCCCACCACTACTACCACCCTTAGCCAGGGGGCAGGAAGCCTACCACTACTACCACCCTCACCCACGGGGGGCAGGATGCCTACCACTACTACCACCCTTAGCCAGGGGGGCAGGATGCCCACCACTACTACCACCCTCACCCAGGGGGGCAGGATGCCCACCACTACTACCACCCTCACCCAGGGGGGCAGGATGCCTACCACTACTACCACCCTTAGCCAGGGTGGCAGGATGCCTACCACTACTACCACCCTTAGCCAGGGGGCAGGAAGCCTACCACTACTACCACCCTTAGCCAGGGGGCAGGATGCCTACCACTACTACCACCCTTAGCCAGGGGGCAGGATGCCTACCACTACTACCACCCTTAGCCAGGGGGCAGGAAGCCTACCACTACTACCACCCTTAGCCAGGGGGCAGGATGCCTACCACTACTACCACCCTTAGCCAGGGGGCAGGATGCCTACCACTACTACCACCCTTAGCCAGGGTGGCAGGATGCCTACCACTACTACCACCCTTAGCCAGGGGGCAGGATGCCCACCACTACTACCACCCTCACCCAGGGGGGCAGGATGCCCACCACTACTACCACCCTTAGCCAGGGGGCAGGATGCCCACCACTACTACCACCCTCACCCAGGGGGGCAGGATGCCCACCACTACTACCACCCTTAGCCAGGGGGCAGGATGCCCACCACTACTACCACCCTCACCCAGGGGGGCAGGATGCCCACCACTACTACCACCCTCACCCAGGGGGGCAGGATGCCTACCACTACTACCACCCTTAGCCAGGGGGCAGGATGCCCACCACTACTACCACCCTTAGCCAGGGGGCAGGAAGCCCACCACTACTACCACCCTCACCCACGGGGGGCAGGATGCCTACCACTACTACCACCCTTAGCCAGGGGGCAGGAAGCCTACCACTACTACCACCCTTAGCCAGGGGGGCAGGATGCCTACCACTACTACCACCCTTAGCCAGGGGGCAGGATGCCTACCACTACTACCATCCTTAGCCAGGGGGCAGGAAGCCTACCACTACTACCACCCTTAGCCAGGGGGCAGGATGCCTACCACTACTACCACCCTTAGCCAGGGTGGCAGGATGCCTACCACTACTACCACCCTTAGCCAGGGTGGCAGGATGCCTACCACTACTACCACCCTTAGCCAGGGGGCAGGATGCCCACCACTACTACCACCCTCACCCAGGGGGGCAGGATGCCCACCACTACTACCACCCTTAGCCAGGGGGCAGGATGCCTACCACTACTACCACCCTTAGCCAGGGTGGCAGGATGCCTACCACTACTACCACCCTTAGCCAGGGGGCAGGATGCCTACCACTACTACCACCCTTAGCCAGGGGGCAGGATGCCCACCACTACTACCACCCTCACCCAGGGGGGCAGGATGCCCACCACTACTACCACCCTTAGCCAGGGGGGCAGGATGCCCACCACTACTACCACCCTCACCCAGGGGGGCAGGATGCCCACCACTACTACCACCCTTAGCCAGGGGGCAGGATGCCTACCACTACTACCACCCTTAGCCAGGGGGCAGGATGCCTACCACTACTACCACCCTTAGCCAGGGGGCAGGATGCCTACCACTACTACCACCCTTAGCCAGGGTGGCAGGATGCCTACCACTACTACCACCCTTAGCCAGGGTGGCAGGATGCCTACCACTACTACCACCCTTAGCCAGGGGGCAGGATGCCCACCACTACTACCACCCTCACCCAGGGGGGCAGGATGCCCACCACTACTACCACCCTTAGCCAGGGGGCAGGATGCCCACCACTACTACCACCCTCACCCAGGGGGGCAGGATGCCCACCACTACTACCACCCTCACCCAGGGGGGCAGGATGCCTACCACTACTACCACCCTTAGCCAGGGGGCAGGATGCCCACCACTACTACCACCCTTAGCCAGGGGGCTGGATGCCTACCACTACTACCACCCCCACTCATAGGATGGACAATGCATGACACAACAAGCACACCACAACCTAGGGAATGCAAGATTAAGACATCCCCCACCACCATGACAAGCGTGTGAGCAGGCTGTGTCTAATGCCTACAACACCGAACATGACTTTGAACATACAATGTGACCCCCTAGCACATGTGCCACACATATATGTGTGTGGCACCCACAATGCAAGCAGCCCATGACCATTGTGGCAATGGGGCCTAAACCCCCATCATCACAGTGACCACAAGGTAAGTGTGGGGTCCATAGCTGAAGCACATTTTGACCATTGTGGCAATGGGGTCTAAACCCCCATCATCACAGTGACCAAAAGGCAAGTGTGGGGTCCATAGCTGAAGCACATTTTGACCATTGTGGCAATGGGGACTAAACCCCCATCATCACAGTGACCAAAAGGCAAGTGTGGGGTCCATAGCTGAAGCACATTTTGACCATTGTGGCAATGGGGACTAAACCCCCATCATCACAGTGACCAAAAGGCAAGTGTGGGGTCCATAGCTGAAGCACATTTTGACCATTGTGGCAATGGGGTCTACACCCTCATCATCACAGTGACCAAAAGGTAATTGTTGACAAAGAAAGAGCTGCAACTGCCAAACTGCATGGATCATTCCTGGTCACAGAACCAAAAACTCATCTGTGGCAAAGTAGTGTATGTGTCCCATTGCAACATAAATTGGGGGAGCCAAATACTGCAGTGCAAATGAAACATTCCTTTGGCCATGTGCAGACAAACAACACCCATGGGGGCTGAGACCGTCAACAGTCATCAATGACACAATGACAGAAGTGACCATCAGAATGCAGAACCACATATTTGCACCAATGGGCACACAAATGCAGATACCCTGTGGAGACAGCAGATGTGAGGTGAACAGATACCATACCATGGCAGCAATGGGACACACAAACCATGATCACTGTGCTGACCGATGACCTAGGAGTCCCAGGGACAGCAGGGGAAACACACCAAACAACATACAGCCAATGGCACACCCAAGATATGCCAATGCAGTGGTGCAGATGCACAAACACAAACAGGCAGACCAACACTGTCATCATACACAGCAGGTGAGGGGTGGGGGTGCCAGTGTCCCCAGGCAACAACACAACACATGAGGAGAGCTGAATACCAATCATACAGATGTGCATACACTGCCACACTAAGGTAACTCATGGATCCAAATCCCCTATGTGGGCAAGCAGGCATTGACAGGTGAGAGGGAGCACAAAACACACATGTCACACAGGCACGTAGGAACAACAACTGACACAGCAAGTCACAGACACACCACAGCACCACCCCCAGGGCCCCCACAATGTGGTGACCCTGGGCTGAATAAAAATACCACTGTGATGACAAAGCTAAATGTCGTTCACACTGTGAACCACAGTCAGGTGTCCTGAGCAACAAACTACCATCACACCTACACAAGCACAAATCAATCAGCATGGCCAGTAAGCCAAGGCCAACATGGAGGCAGGGGCCTAGCCGGGCAACAACTCTCATCTGCACACACTCAAGACCACACCCCTCGACCTCCAACAATGTGCAGCAGTGAAGTACACATGCACTGGTGACATTGCACATGCACCCATGACTATTCCAGGGTGGTGGGTGGGAACCAAGGTGTAGAAACACATCACACATGGACACTCAACAAGACTCCTGAATGTCTGACACACTGCACACTACGCTGTACATGGACATGACGGCAATACCACACCGACCAATGGGATCCCAGCCACAGTCACACACCAATGAAGAAGCCAAGGTCACCCACAAAGAACACACATAGACAACAACCAACATTGCAGCCCGGACCCTAAGGAGTGCCAGCAGTCACACACACAACGTGTCACAATCACTGAAAGATAACACAAACTGGAAATCACATGACAGGGGCAAACAACAAGTGCCAAAGGGAAACCTGACTGTGACCCATCTGCGTCTGCACACAAACTCTGCCCTGACAGCAAACACACCTAAGGGTGACACCCTAATGACCAGTAATGTGCCATGCACCCACATCACAGAGAACACAGGGAGAAGACTTTGGGGGAACATAGCTCAAGTCAGCAAGCATCACAAACAGGTACAACACTAGGGATCACAGCATGCGCAGATGAATGGAAGTGAACACACAGACATGCACATACAACACACACCTTGGGCGCAGGCAATGTCACACGTGTACACACTGCCATGAGGGGACTCCACTCCTGTGTGAGGAAAGCTGTGCCATATGTTGCCTCAGTAGGGCCCCATCATGTCAGCTGAGCACTTGGTCACACAATCAACAATTAGCACCAAATGAGGGCTCCCATCACATCAGCCTGGTCATGGATGTGCCAACGGAATCATCAGCACAGATCCAACACACTTGTATAGCAATGTTGCACTGACTACACGGATGAGTCCCTCCCCATTGATGCCCAAACCTGCATGTCCACTGGAGATGGCAACACGGTCAGGGAAGTAGACAAATGCAACGATGGCAGGCACAACAGATGTGCAGGGGTGGAAGCCACAGATATGAAATTGCCAATGTAAGTAGGAAACCCATTGCCAAATACTGAACACATGACACCCTCAGATGCTGCTATTGATGACATGGATACACCACATGATAGGACACATTCCCCCTGGACCACATGGGTTCCTGCACAGTAACACTTCATAATCATGAGACCAGATATCACCATCACTGCAGCAAGGGCATGGTTAGCTGCACCAACAACATGTACATCTGAAGCATGAGCACTAGAGAAAAGAAAGTTGCTTTATTCAGCATATGTGTTGTTTGATAACGACGTCCAGAAGAAATTAGAGCAAATGCCAATGGCCAGTCCATTGTCAAAGTTCAAACAGGGTGACACTGGCAGATGTCACCCTACGCATGCCTGCACAATACCAGGGACAATCCACTAGGAGGGGCAACCGGGGGGCAGGCCAGGCACCGCAGGGACAGGATCAGGGCTCACCAGGGGGAGTCAGGGAAGGGGTGGTGGGTGCTGGAGAGCCACTGACAACTGCAGTGGAGGTGTCTGACATGGTGTGTGCCGGCACAACTGGGGGGCATGACACAGATGTCGTGGGTGCCGGCACAACTGCAGTGGACCCTGCAGATGGGGTGGACAGGTCCGCCACTGCAGTGCCCAAGTCAGACAGGGCGGTAGTGGACTCCACTGCAGTGCCTACCTCCAGGGGAGGAGAATGGGGAACAGGCAAGGTGGGTTGGACAGAGGGGAGGACACCCTCACCACATCAGTGGCACAGACAAGCGCAGCGGGGGTGTGGTGCTGGGAGAGCAAGTGGCAGGGGGAGAAGGCCGGAGCATCTTGGGGATGGTATATCTGTGGGTGGGGGAACCTGGGGCAGGGTGTGGTGGGGGCACCTGTGCAGTGGGGGCCTGAGGGATGGAGGACGGAGACCTTGTGCCTGAGCTGCAGGGCGGTGGCGGGGTCGTGCTCTTAGCACTCCGGGGGGACTTGCGGGTGGGGGCCTCAGTCCGTCTGCGCCTGGGGGAGGGTGTCCGGGGGCGAGGGGCACTCTGCTCCGTGTGGGTGGGCTTCCTCTTCCCCCGGGATGCTGGAGCAGCTTCATCGGTGGGGAAGAGGCCGAGGTCACAGAGGAAGAGCTGCTGTGACTTTGGGGTTGCAGGTGAGGCAAGGGAGGGTGCTTTGGAGGGAGAGGGAACTGAGGACTGCGCAGTGCATGTGGATGCGTGTGTGTGTTCCAGGGCCCCATCCCCTGTGAGTCTGGCTTCAGTCCCCTGAATGTGCGTGCGTGTGCGTTTTGTCATTGGCGTGTGTGTCAGTGTGCTGGATGTGTGTGTGCTGGTGTGTGCCTGTGCCAGTGTGTGTGTGCCTGGGATGGGTAAGGTGCTGGGGAGTGTGGATGGAGCAGAGGCAGGAGGGGTGAGGGACCGTTTGAGGAGGGACACTGCTGCCGTCAGGGAGGAGTCCATGGACCTATTGCCCCTCTGTAGGTCAGACATGCCCGATGAGATGCCCTCCATGAACGACACCAGCTGAGTCAACAGCGCGGTGTGCGCATGGAGGACACTCAGCATGGCTGTCTGCCCTACATGGAGCTGGCGAAGGAGGTACACAGACTCCTCACTCAGGGCAGCAGGGGACACGGGCAGGGGTGCGGTGCCTGGCCCAAAGGAGACACGCTCCCGGACATGGGAGCCTCCACGGACCTGGGGAATGGGAGCCGATGGGAGGGCGGTGGTGGTGCTGGTGGTGGCGGGGACAGCAACACTAGCTGGGGTGTGGTGGCTGCTGACACCCGCCTCCACAAGGGAGTCATTCTCCGAGTTGCTCTGGTCCTCAGCTGAGGTGGATGCTGCTGAGGACTCCTCGGTGTGGCTCCCCTCGCCCTCCGTGCCACTGGGTCCCTCCGACCACTCCTCGGCTGCTGACCCAGTCTGGCTCTCCGGCTCCTCCTGGTCCGTGGAGCTGTCCCCTTCCGTGGCCGTGGATGTATCTGCAAACAATGGGGAAACAGACAGACATCAGTCACCTGCACATAACGCACACACCACTGTGAGCACAGCACATCACAGAGCAAGCCCTGGCATCATTAGTTGTACATTGCTAAAAGTGCACTAATTGAACAGGAGAAGTCAATTGTCAGTCTGATGCCAAGCATGGCACTCACATCCCACATGGCCTTGCACCCATCTGTCTGTTGTCTGTTGGATTGCAACACCCCAGTGTTGACACATGCACCAAGTACACAGTAGTTGGACAGTGCAGAGGACACGGTGTGGACACATCACAGCTCTTGCCACTGAGTCAGTACAGGTTTACGGATGTAAGGGATGCCCAGAGTCAAATAGGAAATGCATGTGATGCATACCAGCGACAGACACCATGATGCACCCATGTCCTGATAGCCAGCGCCACTATGGTGTGCATGTAGCACATGTCACTCCCCTGCAGGATCACCAATCAGTAGACACATGCCATGGCGGAGGCATGACTGCAAAGTCATACATCACTGTCTCAGTGATGTATGACTTTGCAGCCAGACAACAACACTCTGCACTGTGTCACAATAGTAGGTCATGGGGAATGCAAGTCCTGGAGCTGCACAAGTGCACATGTACATCCCCCCACAACACATCCTCTTAACCCTCATCTGTCCAGGTCATACCTATTGGACATATGGGAGACCTGTGACACTACCCTCTGAACCTGAGCCCCTCACACTCTGCTGTGCATGGGGAACAGCTGCCTGAACTTCACATTTACATGCCCCATTCTGCATGGGCAGCTGATCAGACACCTATGTGTCACACAAGTATCGTCTCCTATGGTCACATCTCCAGTGGCATGCTGAGCCCCTACCAAGAAACTCCACAGCAGTCCTGGCGACTAATCCACAGCACACTGACACAGAGGCAGACACCTGAGGGGTCAAATCACTGTGCACAATGTGTCCGCTGATACACGGGAGTGGGAGTACAGAGTGTATTGTATGGCCTGGAGTAGGCATGACTGTCCAGCCCCACATGAATGAGGGATGAGCCCTGGACTGTAGGCAGCTGGCTAAGTATGTGTGACACACGTCATATACATACTCCTGGGGCCCAAACATTGTTCCCACCCGCAGCATGGGTGTGTGCCAGGTACCCCAGCCACATGTGGTGGATCAGCTCAGCAATTGGACCACAGATCAAAGTAACACGCTGAATACATGTCAGAATACAGGCATTGTGTAAGCAATGGACCCACCCATGATGCCCACCACAGAGTCAGGGAAACAGATGCTGTCTCCCACCTTGAGTCAAGCAAACTGCAAGGACACAGTCCTAAGTGACAGAATTCCCTGCATGTAAGGGCCACACCTGGGTATCAGATGAGGAGTGGGCAGTGCACAATAGAGGGACATGGCTCCTGGACAACATGACTGCTGTACTGTGGCAGTTCAACCTGGCCCGAGGAGGGCACATAGCATGTTAGACAGAGTACACAGTGCAGTCTTTGACTCACCCCCTCCTTGCTGCTCTCTGGCCTTCAGCTGCCCATCCAGGTCTGGAAAGACCACCGCCAGGATCCTGAGCATGTGGGGGGTCAGGGTCCGTGTTCCGCCCCTCCTGCGAGGAGGCGACAGCTTCAGCTGGACCCGTGCAATCCTCCGGGTCCAGCCCCGAAGGTCCTGCCACCTCTTTTGGCAGTTGCGGATCCGGCGCTTGTAGACCCCCACGGACCGGACAGCCCGGACGATGTCCTTCCATATCTCATGCTTCCGATGGGCAGAAGCCTGTCAGGATGACAAAGTGATAAGGCCATTACTACACATGCAACATATCCGTGCATGACACAGTTGCATATACATGTCGCAATCACAGGGGCACATGGTGTACCCAGGCAGTGCACGGCTGCCCATGGACAGTTTTCCAGAAGTCACTACATGGTATCATTGCATGGGGAGTAAAACCCTGTTCAGAAGCACTGTCACTGCACCATACCTGTCCAGTGCAAGTCACTACACACTATGGGGGGTGACAACTACTCAGTGAGCCTGCTAGCCAGTGGTGTGCTGACTCTCAGCCTTGCTAGTCAGACAAAATGCACATTCAGAAAGGCAGTGCACAGAACACTCACCTGCTCCCCTGGTGTCCCATACAGCTTGCTGTACTGTGGAAGTAGGCTGTCCAGCAGGGCCTGGTTCTCCTCAAGGCTGAAGGCTGGGGCTCTCTCCACAGTACGTGCCATTGCAGGGTCCAGAGGGGCAGAGACAGCAGCAGTGCAGTGGCAGATGTCGTCCTGGAGCATGTAGTGCAGGCAAGTGGGCTCTCAGGGGAACAGGCAGCAATATATATGTGCTGGAGAGGCAGATACTGTCCCTTGTGTCCAAAGTGATAGGTCCAAGTCGTTTGCATCTTCTGAATCTGGCCAATCCATGGAATAGCAGCACCAAAACACGCCCACAGCATCCTTCAAAATTTCAACTTCATGACATACATGATTTTGCAACATTGTTGTGGGTGACCAACTGATTTTCCAGCAACCGACTCGTTCGAAATTCGAAAACGCGTCCGTTGCCAGGCAAGCCCATTGTCAATGGGTGCGCACCGATCGGTCCATTGAGGTACAACGCGCACAGGGGTACAACGCGTACCCGCACACATTGAAAGCAATGGGCCGGCCGGAGGCACCGATCGGTCCATTGCTGTTCAACGCGCACAGGGGTACAACGCGTACCCGCACACATTGAATGCAATGGGCCGGCCGGAGGCACCGATCGGTCCATTGCTGTTCAACGCGCACAGGGGTACAACGCGTACCCGCACACATTGAAAGCAATGGGCCGGCCGGAGGCACCGATCGGTCCATTGCTGTTCAACGCGCACAGGGGTACAACGCGTACCCGCACACATTGAAAGCAATGGGCCGGCCGGAGGCACCGATCGGTCCATTGCTGTTCAACGCGCACAGGGGTACAACGCGTACCCGCACACATTGAATGCAATGGGCCGGCCGGAGGCACCGATCGGTCCATTGCTGTTCAACGCGCACAGGGGTACAACGCGTACCCGCACACATTGAAAGCAATGGGCCGGCCGGAGGCACCGATCGGTCCATTGCAGTTCAACGCGCACAGGGGTACAACGCGTGCACCGCACACATTGAAAGCAATGGGCCGGCCGGAGGCACCGATTGGTCCATTGCTGTTCAACGCGCACAGGGGTACAACGCGTACCCGCACACATTGAAAGCAATGGGCCGGCCGGAGGCACCGATCGGTCCATTGCTGTTCAACGCGCACAGGGGTACAACGCGTACCCGCACACATTGAATGCAATGGGCCGGCCGGAGGCACCGATCGGTCCATTGCTGTTCAACGCGCACAGGGGTACAACGCGTACCCGCACACATTGAAAGCAATGGGCCGGCCGGAGGCACCGATCGGTCCATTGCTGTTCAACGCGCACAGGGGTACAACGCGTACCCGCACACATTGAAAGCAATGGGCCGGCCGGAGGCACCGATCGGTCCATTGCTGTTCAACGCGCACAGGGGTACAACGCGTACCCGCACACATTGAATGCAATGGGCCGGCCGGAGGCACCGATCGGTCCATTGCTGTTCAACGCGCACAGGGGTACAATGCGTACCCGCACACATTGAATGCAATGGGCCGGCCGGAGGCACCGATCAGTCCATTGCTGTTCAACGCATCACTGTATATGTGACTGGCATAGGTCAGCATGCCTGTCTCAGATGGACATGTGCCAGCCACAGATAGCTCCCAGGGAGAGAGGGGCACACCTACATCACGACAGCCTGTCCAAACCTTATCATAAGGCATGTAAGGCTGCATTTCCTATTGTGTGTATGTTGGTGTACATGTTGTCCTGTGGGTGTCACCTGTGGGCAGCCACCCCCAGGCTGTGCACGTGTTAATGGGGACAGGATCCTGGGTGTTACGTGTACGTGACCACTGTGATGTGCAACTGTTCATATCTGTGCATGTGTCATGGTCACATTTCACAGTGGTGTTTGTGTATGTCATGTCACATACCCCGTGAGTCCCATGTGGGACGGTATGTTTGAGCCAGGGTGTCCCAGTGGCACAATAGTGATGGCCCTCCACAGTCTTTGTGCATGTAGTGTTTACAATGTCTCTGATTTCATGTGCACAATGGGAGACAGTCTCCACATCCACGTTGTGTGTGCATGGACTCTGATGTTGTGCGTGTGTGTCACAGACGTCCATGGCTCTCCTGCCATGGCAAGTGTGGCCACTACCTGTGGGGGTCATGTTTGTTTTGTTGTGGTGTACACATGATACTCCAGGTGATGCCAGTGTCCATGTGGCATTACAGGGTCCCTGGGAATGTGCCTGTCGTTGAGCTGTGGTGCCTGGGGCACATCTGTCCTCACATGTCACTGGGGGGTGACTGTGACACAGCATCATGATATCCAATGGGCCAACCTGGGACAAATTGATGCCACCTGTAGGACCGTGTTGACAGATGTTGGCCATGTATGTACCATACATGTCGTTCCGGTACTGCACACTTCATGTAGTTGTGCCTCATGATGATGTATGTTGGGATCTTGAGTGTGTTCAATGCCGCATATGTGGGGTGACTGACGATCTTGCTTACTTCTCCTCTGCACTGCAGGGCTCCTGCTGTCCATCGGCCATTCCCAGACCTGGCAACGATGGTGGAACGGGACAGCATCCGACGGTACCGCTTCACCAGGCAGCTGATTGAGGATTTTGCAGTGCAGTTGTCCCCACATTTGCAGCCTGGCCGGCCGTATCCTACAGCGCTGACCCCCAAGGTGAAGGTGATGGCAGCCCTACACTTCTTTGCCACCGGTACCTTCCAACATACTGTGGCGTCTGCTGGTGGGATGTCACAGACCATGTTCAGCCGTGTGCTCCGCGATTTCTTGGCGGCAATGTTGCTCTTCCTGAACCGGTACATCTATTTCCCTAGACTGCGACGACTCACTGACGTGAAGAGTGACTTTTATGCCCTGGGGAGGATGCCGCATGTCATTGGCTCCATTGATGGGACACATGTGGCTTTGGTACCACCACAGGCCCAGGAGCAGGCCTACAGGAACCGCAAGCACTACCACTCGGTCAATGCACTGGTGGTGTGTCTTGCAGACATGACCATCACACACGTGTGTGCCCGTTTCCCTGGTTCAGCACACGATGCCTTTGTGATGAGGAGTAGTCGCATCCCCAGGTTGATGGCACAGATGCAGAACCAGCGTGCCTGGCTTGTCGGTGTGTACTGACTTTGTGCCATTGTGTGTGATCTGATCTGTAGTATTCCGCCCACTTTTCCAAGTCAGCTGATGTGCACTTGTCTGTCCGTAGGTGACTCGGGATACCCCAACATGCCGTGGTTGCTGACACCCCTCAGGAACCCTGTGACACCTGCCCAGATGCGCTACAATGAGGCACATGGTCGGACCAGGAGAGTGATTGAGCGGACCTTTGGTCTCCTGAAGAGCCGCTTCCGCTGCCTGGACAAGACCGGAGGGTCCCTCCCATATGCCCCTGCGAAAGTGTGCAAGATTATCATCGTCTGCTGCATGCTCCACAACCTGGCAGTGCGGAAGGAGTTGCCTCTCATCCAGGATGACGATGACCAACATCCGCCACCTGTGGAGGATCCTGGCCTGGACCACGATGCCAGTGACGATGATGATGATGATGGTGATGGTGATGTCCGCACACAGCTCATCACCAACTTCTTTAGCTGAATGTGAGTATCCTGAGGTGTCATGTGAATGATGTGAGTTGGCATGATGTGTGGGTGGTGCTCTGGTGCTGTTGGAGTGTGTCCATGGGCTACTTGACAGGATGTGTGTTGCGATGTGTGGTGACAGGTGGGCTGTACTCCCCAACAGTGTTGACATGCTAACTTGGTTCTGGGTGGGTATCTTGTAACATGTATTGTGCATGAGTTTTGCTGTTCTGTCCTGTACTGCATTGCTTTTGACTGTGTGTCATTTCTGTCCTTCACAGGGTACTTTCAGATTCGTTTGGTCAACTGTGTCCACCGACGACGTGATTGCACATCCAGGCTGGTAGCTGTTGTGTCCCTACAGGTGATGTGCGCCACACCCATGGACTTCCTTCTGTCTACAGTTGTTGACTGTGTGCCCGCTACCAGGTGGGGTTACCTTGCATCTGTAGTGGTTACGGCATGTTGCTACTGTGTAATAAACCTGTGCTTCACTTAGTGATGTGCGTTGTCTGTGGTCACACATTTGACTGCCATTTGCTTACTGCACCTGTGGGCTACTTGACTACAACTGGGAATGGGTGTGGTGTCTGTGCATTGCACCGTCTTCCCTGGCAACATCAGTGTAGGCAATGAGTCAGATGGCCTAGGTGTGTATGTGTTGTGTAGCCCTGGTGGTGTGTCTCCCTCATATGTGTCACGTTGCCTGTACTCACATGCCTGTGTTGTCCTTGCTGTTGCAGTTCGCATACACAGTGTAATTTTGCAGTTCATCATCCCCATAACAGCACCCACGTTGGAATCACGACAGAGGCAAGTATGGTGTATTAGTGTGTTTATTGTGATACATCTGTGATAATAGTGCATAGGATGGATTGTGCTGTACATGAATCTTGCAATCCCAAGTTCCTAGATGAATAGAAAGTCCAGGTAGACAGGATCCCCAGTATCGGGGCCACAGTTGTCTGACACATTGTTCCAACTTGTACTCCCCATGCAATGTGTGGGAGTAGTGTTGCCATCAACAGGGTGAACAGTCTGTGCACAAAGGCGAAAATCCAGAACAGGTTCAGGCTTCCTGGGAGTTGCGCTTGGCCATCAGCCTCTCACTTTCCCCTCCTCGGACGACCCCTCTTCTTGGGGGGGGGCCCTCAAGTGCAGGCTGCTGCGGTGCAGGGGACTCTCCGCCAGAGTCCTCCTCCCTCCCTGTGGCAGTTGCAGTTTGTTCGGTACCAGATGTTGTTGGCACACAGGGAGGTGTGGACTGGTTGCTGTTCATCTGGCGGAGGCATTGTAATATGTCCCTGTGCACCGCCGTCATCTCATGTAGTACATCCCACTTGGACTCCACGCGGGACATGTGGGAGTCCACACGTGACATGTGTGACTCCACGTGGGACATGTGGGAGTCCAAGCGGGCATGATGGGCAGCCTGCTGCTGTTTGATGTCTCTGAGGAGCCCCACTACCTGGCTGAGCTCTCCGGTGCTGGACTGGTACGCATCAGCTATGCGTACCAGTTGTGGGTCTTCATGCACACCAGCAACGTCTGCAAGCAGCGACCTCTGTCTCCCACCCCTCCCACCACCCCTGCTGACATGTGCAGTGTGTGCAGTTGCACGCACAGATAACCCTGGTCCACCTTGGGGGTGGTGGTGGTGGTGGTGTCCATGGCCCCAGGTTGGTCCAGGGTCACTGCGCTGGTGTTGTTCCTTATTCTGTCCATGTCGGCAGGGATGGTATTCGTGGTGACAGTCGTTGGAGGGGTGGGTGCAGGGGGTGCAGCTGGTGGACCTGCTGGTGCTGCAGCTGGTGGTCCTGCTGGTGCAGCATGTTGACTTGCACCGGATGTGCCAGGTTGTTCATCGTCCGAGGAGGACAGAGGCTGTACGACGCCAGTGAGCTCGGCATCCTCTTGAGCCTGGGACTGGGACTCCTCAGCGTCTGCTGCTGTGTCCCTATCATCACCTGTTTTTGGGAGACACAAACAATGTATGTCATGTTTCTGCAGGCATCAGTGGTTGACACACCTGACAGTTGTGACTGTGCCTCGGGGTGCGGGCCTGTACATTGTATTGTCCTAAGTCGTCACAGTCAGGGGTTGATATTGGTGTGGCACATTGTCCTGCATTATTTGGGCATTTCTATGTATTCTCTGGGGTGTGAACATGGTCTGCATTGATTGTGTTTGGTTGACAGCCAGACCTCCTTCCCACCCACCCACCCACCCAGTCAGTTATCCCACCATGGAACGTGCTTGCATTGCAGGGAGTGTAAGTTGTCTCTCAGGATGTCAGTCAGTGGTGTCCTGCTGTTTGTTGGTGCACAGTTGGCAGCAGGGCCTTGTGCTCCCCACAGCAGTAGCCAGTGTCAGCCATCTTGTGAGTCCTTCTCCACTCCCTGTGATGTGAGCATGGTTCAGGGTGGTGTTGATGGGCCAGTTGTGAGGCTGAGCAATGTCTGTGACTACGACTCCCATCATGCTATTGCCTCCACCCCCCTTCCCAGCATGCCCATGCTTCCTTCCTTTTGACTCTGCTTCCCTGTGGGGTGGGCTGGCTGTGCTGACAGGATGGCTGGGAGTGTTGTCCTGGCAGTTGTTTGGCTAAGAGTGTCCCTGTGCTTCACACAACATAACCCAGGGTGGTGGTGCTTTGTGGGATCTTGTGTTAGGATGGAGGGCATTGCATTCTACCAGGTGGGTACTGTGGAGTTTGTGTGGGGGGGTGAGAGGGGAGGTGCTGGTGACTATAGTCAGTGCTGCAAGTCCCCCTTCCCACCCAGCCAGCCAGATATCCCACCATGGAACGTGCTTGCATTGCAGGGAGTGTAAGTTGTCTCTCAGGATGTCAGTCAGTGGTGTCCTGCTGTTTGTTGGTGCACAGTTGGCAGCAGGGCCTTGTGCTCCCCACAGCAGTAGCCAGTGTCAGCCATCTTGTGAGTCCTTCTCCACTCCCTGTGATGTGAGCATGGTTCAGGGTGGTGTTGATGGGCCAGTTGTGAGGCTGAGCAATGTCTGTGACTACGACTCCCATCATGCTATTGCCTCCACCCCCCTTCCCAGCATGCCCATGCTTCCTTCCTTTTGACTCTGCTTCCCTGTGGGGTGGGCTGGCTGTGCTGACAGGATGGCTGGGAGTGTTGTCCTGGCAGTTGTTTGGCTAAGAGTCCCAAGAGTGTCCCTGTGCTTCACACAACATAACCCAGGGTGGTGGTGCTTTGTGGGATCTTGTGTTAGGATGGAGGGCATTGCATTCTACCAGGTGGGTACTGTGGAGTTTGTGTTGGGGGGGGTGTGAGGGGAGGTGCTGGTGACTATGGTCAGTGCTGCAAGTCCCCCTTCCCACCCAGCCAGCCAGATATCCCACCATGGAACGTGCTTGCATTGCAGGGAGTGTAAGTTGTCTCTCAGGATGTCAGTCAGTGGTGTCCTGCTGTTTGTTGGTGCACAGTTGCCAGCAGGGCCTTGTGCTCCCCACAGCAGTAGCCAGTGTCAGCCATCTTGTGAGTCCTTCTCCACTCCCTGTGATGTGAGCATGGTTCAGGGTGGTGTTGATGGGCCAGTTGTGAGGCTGAGCAATGTCTGTGACTACGACTCCCATCATGCTATTGCCTCCACCCCCTTCCCAGCATGCCCATGCTTCCTTCCTTTTGACTCTGCTTCCCTGTGGGGTGGGCTGGCTGTGCTGACAGGATGGCTGGGAGTGTTGTCCTGGCAGTTGTTTGGCTAAGAGTCCCAAGAGTGTCCCTGTGCTTCACACAACATAACCCAGGGTGGTGGTGCTTTGTGGGATCTTGTGTTAGGATGGAGGGCATTGCATTCTACCAGGTGGGTACTGTGGAGTTTGTGTTGGGGGGGTGTGAGGGGAGGTGCTGGTGACTATGGTCAGTGCTGCAAGTCCCCTTCCCACCCAGCCAGCCAGATATCCCACCATGGAACGTGCTTGCATTGCAGGGAGTGTAAGTTGTCTCTCAGGATGTCAGTCAGTGGTGTCCTGCTGTTTGTTGGTGCACAGTTGGCAGCAGGGCCTTGTGCTCCCCACAGCAGTAGCCAGTGTCAGCCATCTTGTGAGTCCTTCTCCACTCCCTGTGATGTGAGCATGGTTCAGGGTGGTGTTGATGGGACAGTTGTGGGGGGGCAATATGTGTGACTGCGACTCCCATGATGCTATTGGCTACACTGACTTGGCCAGCATACACAGAATTCCTTCCTTTGAGTGGTCTTCACTGTGTGTTGGTGTTGTTGTGGTGGCTACATGTGTGGATGTGTGTGTTAGTTCTATTTGTGCCACTGCCTAGCTGTAGTTGTGGTTGTGTTTGTACATGTGTTGGCACAGTTGGATGTGACTTTTTTGATGGCATGTGTTGTGTTTATCTGACTGACATACACATTTTGGGATGATTCTGTTCTAGTTGCTGTGTAATTGCTATGTGTGCATGGTTTGACTCTCCCCTTGACAGTGATGTGTGTGTTTTGTGGCAGTTTATTGTGTACATTTGTTGTGTACTCACCAGGCTCTGGGATGTTCTCTAGTCCATATACGCTCACTGGCGGAAGGATGGCCCGCACCTTCTCCTCCCAGGGCCTGAGGTATATTGGCTTGGCAGGAGGGCCACTGCCGGTAAGTTGGCTGTTGATGTAGTCTATCTTCAGCAGGTCCCGTACCCTCCTGCGCACGTCATACCACCTGTTCTGGATGTCCGTCTTTGTGCGCCGACATGGTGATTGGGCGTTCACCCTGTTGATGATCCTCTCCCACATCTTGGTTTTCTGCGACATGGGGGTCTGTTGGACCAGAGTGCCAAACAGCTGTGGCTCCACCCTGAGGATCTCGTCTACCAGGACTTCCAATTCACAATCTAGGAACTTGGGATTCTTCTTGGGGGGCATGGTGATGGGTGGTGATGGTGAGTGATGTGTGTGTTGGTGTGCAGGTGAGGGTGTGTGAGTGTGTGTTTTGCTGGGTGTATGTGAGGTAGGTATTTGTTGGTGTGCTGATGGTGTGTGGCTTGTGTGAGGGGTGAGCTGTGGGTGTGTGGTTGCTTTCTCTTGGGTGCTGGCAGTGGAATGGCATTTGCAAAGGCTCATGGTAGTGATTTGTGTCCTTTATATAGGTGGAGTTGTGGGTGTGTCTTTGTTCTCTGTCCCCACCCCCCCAGTATTTATTGGCTTGCTAATTGCTTGTTTGGCCTTTTTTTGGTTGATTTTTCCTTTGTGCTGTTTGTGTATGTTGGAAACGTTCTTGTGACCGAGTCGGACCCTGCATTGGTCTCGTACGGTGTTCTCCGTTTCGTTCACGCTGTGTTTGTGCAGTTTTGTATGCTGCGTACGCGTCGGTCGCGGTGTATTGTGTTGCTTCGGCTCGGTTTTGTATGCGTGTCGGTCGTACGGCTTGTCCTCCGTCCGACTCGGTCGGGATTTTCGCGCCTTGCATCGTACTTTGCGGGTTGGAGTTGGCGGGTACGATTCGGTCGGATTTGTTCCGGGTGCGTGTCGGTCGGTTGGATTCGCGTGTTTTTCCGGCCGGATTGCTATTTTCCGAGCGGCTCGGTCGGTCGGCTTGGTTTCCTGACGTGTCGGTCGGATTTATCGCGGCTTGCATCGTACTTGGCGTGTCGGGCGCCACTGGTACGTGTCGGTCGGTAATTTTTCCGGCTCCGAGTCGGTCGGTGCTTTTTCCGGCCCGAATCGGAATCGACCCCTTAGTGTCCAGCATCTTCCCTGACTTAATACTCACTGGAGTGGGAATAGTAATTTATATATGTTTAATGTCCAGCACCTTTCCTGAGTTAATACTGACTGAAGTGGGAATAGTAATTTATATATGTTTAATGTCCAGCACCTTCCTTTAGTTAATACTTACTGTAGTGGGAATAGTTATTTATATATGTTTAATGTCCAGCACCTTCCCTGACTTAATTTTAATTGGAGTGGGAATAGTAATTTTATATGTTTAGTGTCCAGCACCTTCCCTGAGTTAATATTTACTGCAGTGGGAATAGTAATTTATATATGTTTAATGTCCAGCACCTTCCCTGAGTTAATACTGACTGAAGTGGGAATAGTAATTTATATATGTTTAATGTCCAGCACCTTCCTTGAGTTAATACTTACTGGAGTGGGAATAGTAATTTATATATGTTTAATGTCCAGCACCTTCCCTGACTTAATTTTGACTGTAGTGGGAATAGTAATTTTATATGTTTAGTGTCCAGCACCTTCCCTGAGTTAATATTTACTGGAGTGGGAATAGTAATTTATATATGTTTAATGTCCAGCACCTTCCCTGACTTAATTTTACTGAAGTGGGAATATTAATTTTATATGTTTAATGTCCAGCACCTTCCTTGAGTTAATACTTACTGGAGTGGGAATAGTAATTTATATATGTTTAATGTCCAGCACCTTCCCTGACTTAATTTTTACTGAAGTGGGAATAGTAATTTTATATGTTTAGTGTCCAGCACCTTCACTGACTTAATTTTGACTGGAGTGGGAATAGTAATTTTATATGTTTAGTGTCAAGCATCTACCTTGAATTAATACTTACTGCAGTGGGAATAGTAATTGTTATATGTTTAGTGTCCAGCAACGTCTCTGAATTACTAATTAGTGCAGTGGGAATAGTAAATTTAATTTGTTCCATGTAAAGTAGTTTTTATTATTTAATGTATACTGTATTGGGAATAGTAAATTATATATGGTTAATGTTTTGTATGTTTTATTTCTAAATTTTAAGTGTAGTGGGAAGAGTAAATTATATATTGTTTAAGTTTACCATATTTAATGAATATTGTTTAAATGTATTGGGAATAGTTGGTGATGTTTGTTTGTGTAGAAATATATTTTTATAATTATTTATAATTAATATTAAATATTTATATAACAAATATGTTATTTGATGTGTATTTATTTATTTTATATAAAGAGTTGTAGGAAACTTACTGTATGTGTTTTTATATGTGAAGGAATATAAATGTATTTTATTATGTGTAGTGAAAATGAATTTGTCTTGTGTAAGTGATGTATAGTTTATAATTTTCTAGTAAAAAAACAAATGTTAATTAAAAAGGTACATTTATCAAATTAATATATTTAAGTAAAATATTTAATTATAAGATATACATATAAAAATAAATTAGACTTTTTTATTTTCAATTTTTTTATTTTTGTATAAGTAGATAGAAAGAGAAACAATTTATTTATTTATTTATACAATGCAATAGATATTATTAAATATACATAAAATTTGTCAATTTTTATTGAAGGAACATAAATTATTTTACATACATTTATTCGTTAATAGAATTTTTTAAGGGAAAAAAATGTTATGTCATTATTTTACAACATTTGTAACATTGTAATATATGTATACAAATTATATAACCATTTTTGGTATATATATACAGAAAGTAAAGCATTGTATGTTTATTTATTATTTAATATTGTAACATTATAATGTTGTAGTAAATATTGTTTATCATTTACAAATAATTAGCACTTTATTACATGTAAATATATTTTTAATTAATATTATTAGTATATAAAATATTAATAATATTAATTATGACATTGTTGTAATTAATGAAAATTTATTTTTAAACAGGTAAGTTTTATTTAACAATTTTACAGAATTAATATGTATTTTTTATAATTTTTATCATTATAAAAAAACATACAATTATAATAATAATCAATATATTTTTATATTAATTATTATTACAACTTTACAAAGTATAATACATTATATAGTAATTTTTAAATATACAGAAAATTGTGTACAACATAAGAAAAATATATGTGAAATTTATACTTTGATATAATGATTTGTTTTTACATTATTCCTTTTTTAAACTTTATTTAGGCAGCCATTTTAAGTTTACAGGGACTATTTTGTAACCGCGTACTGTTATTTTGGGTCATTGAGGGTCGGAGAAGCTCGCGGTTGGAAGCTGCGTCGCGTCGAGCAAGGTAAGGGAAATTTTACTTATTTTTCTAAGTTAATACTTATGTTTTAGTGTAGTTAGGACCTATATATTGTATTTATAGTTAGGTTATTACGTTTTTGGTGTGCTGTAGTTGTTAGTTATATTTTAGTGAGATGACGTGAGTTACTGTTTGAGGTGTAGTGTAGACGGACATTAATATGAGTAAATATGTGTTGTTTTGTTGCTATAAATTCATTTTATTGTATTTAATCAATGTATTTGGGTGTATTTGTGTGGGTGGGTATGCTTTTAATCTTTTTGCAGATTCATTTTAATCGAGTTTACGTTGGAGACAGAGACGCGTTTTTTTTAATAAAAGAACTGTGTATTAGTTTGTTAAACTAATATTATTATCACAGTTTCTTTTAGTTTTCGGTATTTCCTGGAGCGTTTTTTATATTTTTGTATCTTTTTCGTGTTTTTGAGGGTTTACGTAATTTGGATTTCGGAACGATGGATTTGTATGGGACGTGTTGTATTTTCGCATTTTTTTGGGGCTTTTTTAAACTTTAACATGCATTAACACATAGATGGAAGGATTATTTCTTTTTGGAATACATTTTCTACAGCTACATAAACCGTAAGTGTATTTTATTTAAATTAATTGGGTGGGAAATGTTTTTAAAATTAATTGTGTTTTATAGTATATTTTGATAATTATTATTTATTTGTAAATATATATTTTTAATTTAAGAAAATATATATGACAAATAAGTAATATTTGTGAAAATATAATATTAATATATGTGTGTAAAGTTTCTGTTTTATGAACGAAAAAATGTATAATACCTGTGGAACTTTTGTTTATAAAATGCTTTTGGCTATTAGGGATAGGTAATCTAGGCCTCTTGTAGATGGGTATAGGGTAACCTGACTTTGCAGTAGCTCAAACATTTTTTTAGTTTGTTTAGTTAATTTGGGACATATTTGAGTTACAGATTGTTCCATCCGTAATTCTTGATAGCTTTGGGGCCCATTACGATACCCGGCGTAAATAAATCCGCCAGGCATGGAAGCGGCAAAAATCCGCCCGCACACACCGCCTGAACACCGACCACGCCATTACGATTACACAAACCGAATACCGCCATCGGCGGAAAAAGCACACAAAATACCGCCCGCCAACGTCCGAGTCGGAGACAAACCGCCCGCCACGGACGGAAACACGCACGACAACACAAAACCGCCCGCCCTCACGGCCGACTCACCGCACGTGAAATTACGATCGCACCGACATGAGCGCGGAAAAACCACAAATATACCGCCCGCCAGCGCAAACAACGCCGATGAGAATCGACACGGCAGAAGCCATGGCGCCCACGTACCTGCACAGAAACCATCCGCACACAAAACCAATAGCACACAACATGGCCAACAAGTCCACACAGCAAGGCACGCACAAATACACAAGCACAGTACACATCCCGAAAACACCCCCCGGACAAACAAAAAATACAAAGGCCAGAACCCCAGACACAACACACCTGAAAACAACAGACCATGAGGACACACCCACATAGGTGAGTACAAAAGCAGCACTCCCACAGACCACAACCCCTTGCTACATTGCAAACCAGAGAGGAGAGGAGAGGACACAGTGACACAGCAAGGACAGCAGCACACCACAGAAACGCACACATCACAACCACCACCACCACCACCACCACCACCAAACACCACCACCACCACCACCACCAAACACCGGCACCACAAACCCCCTGCACATTACACAACACACACCGCACCAGCACCACAAACACCATGGCACCACAAAGGATGCCCAAGTTCACGCCCATGGAGCTGACGGTCATGGTCGACGAGATCATCAAGGTGTACCCACAAATCTATGGGAACATGGTCCAGCACACACCACTAGCCACCAGAAACAGAATGTGGAACCGGATCGTAGACCAGGTCAATGCAGTCGGGACCCTGCCCAGGAACAGAGTCGAGATAAACAAACGTTGGAATGACGTAAAAAGCCTGGTCAAGAAGAAGGAGGGCAAAAACAGAGAGCTGGCTGCCGTCACTGGCGGAGGGAATCCCGCGCTCTTTAAGACCTTCAAAGCGTGGGAGGAGAAGGTGCGAGTCGTAATCCATCCGGAGATCCTCGCCGGATTAGCAGGGGAGTGGAGGCTGGTAAGTACAAACTAATGTATACCAGCACACCGCTATGTACTCACATGCACTACCACCATGCCACAGCTCCCAGGGACAAACACCCCCATGTCCAGCACACAATACACAACACATCACACACACATGCAACAGACACCACCACACACAGCCCAAACCGAACAACTGTAAGATGCGTGGGGACATGTGTACACTAAGCCAGCCACGTAACCACCAACAGGTCCCCAAATATGCCAGAAGCGCCACAACGAGCACCCACCACACCCATGTGTCCGCCACAGCTGCACCAACCGACAAGTAACAGGTAAGTGGCAGGAACACAAAGTGCAGTGGGTGGGACGGTGGACAGCCCAAGTACAACACACACCAGGCCCCAGTCCCACAGCACAGCAAGGAGGAGCATCCCCCACACCCCACAGCCACGTGTCAGCCACCGCAGTGCACAACGACAGCCGAAAGGCAGACATCACGGTCCACAGCAATCGGTGTCAGTGGGTGTCCAGCCACCCCCACGACCCACAACACCCTCCCACCCCCACAGACCTGCAACATGGAGCACCCCCCGCTTAGAGCCATGTGGCATCCAGTACAGTGCACGCACGAACAACTTGCAGGTGGGAAACTGGACAGGGCTGGATTACTGGAGGCATGAGGACCGTAACACGACCAACACATGGGACATGTCACGTAGCAGACGAACACGCAGCACCGCCCACCGTCACGAACAAGTGAACAATGTGCACACGGACATGAACAACAGACTCACACCCCACATGACCCATCACAGACATAGCAACACCCAAGGAGCCACGTCTGCATGCACAAGCCACACTGAATATAGTACCACACGGCAGCCACTGTGCAACTCATCACACACAACCGAAACACCATTGAAGTCCTGTCCATGTAGCCCCTACTGCCTGTCAACCACACACCCCACAACTACGCCTATGTAAGACAAACAACACTAGACGCAACAGAGCGGAACAACATAAATGCACACGAACACCACTGAACCCATCAAACACACAGACACACCATGCACATACAACATACCATCCATCCCATCCGTCAGCCCCAGTCTCATGAAAGGCATGTCATCCGCACAGCTGCCACACATACAGCAGTCACGCTAAGATACATGCCCATGACCAACCATGTGCCAGAAGTCAATGAAGCGCACGACACACTGTGAGCAACAACACACAACATGGGCCACACCCCCCCGAGCACTGCAGTGATGCACATGGCACAGGGCAGCACGCACACCAAGGAGATGGGACAACTGCAATACGTTGGCTGGCACACAACCATCACTCACTCATAACGATGCGTCCAATGCCATGTCCAGTAATCACAACAGACAGCAAATATGCAGGCCATGTCAAGCATGCACACACCTCAAACCATGCACTGTCATGCTGCCACAACACATGTCACGTTCGGCACCCATGGCTCACAGCATGTACCCCAAAAGCATATTCCCTCCCAAATGCGAATCCGGGGCATGGCCCCCATGTTGCCATATGCGTTCCTAAGCGTTCCATTTGAACCCCAAAAGCATATTCCCTCCCAAATGCGAATCTGGGGCATGGCCCCCATGTTGCCATATGCGTTCCTAAGCGTTCCATTTGAACCCCAAAAGCATATTCCCTCCCAAATGCGAATCTGGGGCATGGCCCCCATGTTGCCATATGCATTCCTAAGCGTTCCATTTGAACTCCAAAAGCAAAGTACAAACCAGACCCAGGATGGGCCAGGAGCCCGCATACACCAGAGTCACAATGAGTAGGGGCAAAGCAACACACCCATCGGCATGGCCGATCCGTCCCATGCCACATGTGCACAGCACACAGTCCCATTGCCTAGCACACACAACTACAGATGCCACAGCCACACACACGCCTCCGGGAAACCCATGTACGAGATTGCACGAACTGTCAATGTCAGACGACAAATACATACTTCGCCAGGTGCAACACAATAACTAATCTCATTCTCTCCACAGGTGACGAACTGCTGGATGCTGGGGATGGAGCCAGCAGCCAGCACAGCCAGCCTACAAGCCCCCAACGAGGACACACGGATCTGGAGGATCTGTCCACCTCTTCGGACACGGACCACCAAGCTGGCCCATCTGGCGTGGCAGGGCCCAGCCGCTCCCCAGGACCCCTCCTACCCACCAACCCATCATCCAGGGATGCTGAACAGTCCCAGTCCCCTGCTGCCACTGTCGTTGCGGCCACACCCACGGTCATTGCGGCCACTACCACTGCCGCAACCGCCACCATCGCCGCACCGACCACCACCGCCTCCACCACCACCACGTCTTCGCTGGCACCAGCCCCAGCGCAGGTGGTGGCCCGGCCGACTGGATCCACCCTGGGAGCCACAGCGAGGACCGTGGTGAGCAATGTGGCTAGTGGGCAGGCCGGTGGCAGCAGGACTGGTAGGAGGAGCAGGGTCAGGGAAACGCCAGCCTCCCCTGGGAGCCATGCCCTGCCTCAAATGGCCAGAGTCCTTGGGGCCTATGAAGAGGCCCAAGGACAATGGGCCAGGTCTGCTACTGACACGCGGGAGGTGCTGGGGGTGCTGAGGTCCATGGACGCCCATATGGGCCAATTCGTGTCCCGTATGGACCAACTCGTGGACCTCATGGGCCAGCTGGTGGTGGCGGTGGGGTCACAGGCAAGGCCAGCAACACCACCTCCGCCACCACCTGCTAGGGCGCAGGGTCGGCCAGCAGTGTCCACTTCCCCTGCGTCCACAGCCAGTGAGCACACCTCACCCACCACCAGCAGGTCGCCACCACACACCCCCTCCCAAACGTGGAAGGGGCCGTCCGAAGAGGAAACAGATCTCCCGGGAGGACTTCGCACGCTCCAGTCGCAAGTGAGGCAGCCAGCCAGCCTTCCGCCAGCCTTCCTTGACCAGCCACTGCATTGACTTGCTCTACGATCCCACTCCACACAGCCAGCTGGATGGCATGTGTGTGTTGGACTATGGACATAGAACCAGTGGGTACACCCTGATCATCACGCAGCCATGACCGACAGCTCATTGTCACTGCACGCACCACTTTTGTCATCACCTTACACACAATCACATGTCACAGTTTGTAATAAATGCACCTTTTTCACTAACTGCTGTTTGTGCCCTGTGTTTTATTTGTACGGAATACAACGGCCACCTTGGGCGGAAGGGCACCTGATGCGTGGCATGGCAATGGAATCCGGAGGGCCTGTAGGGACCTAGGGGTGGGAGACAGAACAGGAGCACATTCAATGAGTGTGTCACACACCCATCACACAGTACATGTCAACAACTACAAGCAATGTACACACATCGCACAGAGCAATAGGGCACAATGCCACAGTCACCAACAGTGGCATACTACCCTGGCCATGGAGCGTTGACACACTGCACGCAGTGAACATACGGCCACCCTGACACAGCACACACACACCTGCATAGATACAGACACATCATCCGTCGTACATGGACACTCACCGTCAAGTGAAGTAGCGGGCGATGAGCTGCTGGCGCACATTCCCAGCTTCCTCCTCTCCGCTGTCCACCTCACTCGAGCTGTCCTGGTCTGCGGGCTGGGGCCCTGGTTGATCTCCGTCATCCACAATGAGGGGGATCTGCTTCCGAATGGCCAGATTGTGCAGCATGCAGCACGCCACCACTATCTGGCACACCTTCTGTGGGGAGTACGCCAGTGCACCCCCGGTGCGGTCCAGGCACCTGAACCTGGACTTGAGGAGGCCAAAGGTACGCTCGACCACACGTCTGGTCCTCCCATGTGCCTCATTGTATCGATCGTCTGCTGGGGTGCGAGGATTCCTCAATGGACTGAGCAGCCATGCCCCATTCGGATACGCAGAGTCACCTGGGTGTGAGGGACACAGAGAACCGTTGCTATTCCAACTGGACAGGGGACAGCATCGCACAACCAGCACGCTACACCACTCCACATACTCACCGACAATACAGCCACGATCCTGTTGCAGATTGGCCATCAGTCGTGGCAAGATGCTGTTGCGCATTATGTGTGCGTCATGGGCCGAGCCTGGAAACTTGGCACACACGTGGGTGATCACCATGTCCGCAAGGCACACCACTTGCACATTCAGGGAGTGCGTGTGCTTCCTGTTGCGGTACAGGTGCTCAGTGGCCTGTGGTGGAACAAGGCCAACATGAGTGCAGTCAATGGCTCCCACGACGTGTGGGATTCTGCCAAGGGCATAGAATGCACCCTTCACTGCCGCCAATTCACGAGCCCTGGGGAATCTGATGTACCTGTTCCGGTACAGCATCATGGCTGCCAGTACATCCCTCAGCACCTTGCTGAACATGGGCTGGGACATCCCTCCTCCACTGCCCACTGTGTGCTGGAATGACCCAGTGGCGAAGAAATGCATGGCGGCCATCACCTTAGCCGTGGGGGTGACAGCAGTCGGATACACCCTGCGGGGACGGAGATGGGGCTCTAACATGGCACACAGTCGATGCAGAGTTGGCCTGTCCAGCCGAAACTTCCTGATTACCTCTGTATCGTCCATGTCCGCCAGCAATTGGTATGGGCGGTCAATGTTCGGTCTCCGCCTGGGTTAAATGGCAGAGGACACATGTCAAAGCAACACGGCACATAGCAATTTCGCATACACATCACTGACATGACTGAGCAAGCACATGAGCCACAGCCCAGCTGTCAAGCTGGGGCGGCACGGCCACAATACACTTACACAGGTCTCCCAACAATGGCAATGGCAAGTGAGACATACCACTGCCATGTGCATGCACATGGGGATCTAGGCCCCAATGACTTGCGGGGCGTGCTGATGGGGACTGACTGCATATTCGTCAAGCGGCAACGCCACGGCAACATGAGTGTCTGCTGAGCATGGAACTGCTTCCGAGGCTGGATGAGTATGGCACACGACGACGACGATGTGGGCACGGGCTGAGCGGCCAATACAAGTGGGACCTGTGGCACGAGGGGATATGAGACAGTAGTAGGTGTCAGCACTGCACCCTATGTACAGCACTGTACGGATCACAGCTCCCGAAACATTGACTGGTGTCCACATTGACAGCCCCATGCCAAGACGGCTGTGTGCTTGCAGTCACACGTCACAGGTGAGAGGTTACATTGCACGTGCCAGGTGGCAGACGTACATAGTGGGAGCTGGCATGTGTGTGCATGTGTCTCCTGTTCAGGATCCACCAGATGGGCGCTGACTCTGTACTGACCATTGGACACAGCATGTTCCGTGGAAGGCTTGTGTGTGTGGGATGGTGGCACTGGATGTGCCTCCGTTGGGTGGGGGGCCATGCACAGGGCGGGTACGTCGATGATTGCGCATTGTTGGTCACGGTGGGTGCACCAACTAAGATGTGTTGCCCTGTGTTCAATTCCTATGTCCGCATGATGATGGACTGTGGATGTGGGCAGACTACACATTGGTCGATGTGCTGTCTATATGCATGTGCCTTCACACCAGGCACAGCTGCCCCTGCACATGTGACCCCTGCTGGACTCGCTGCTGGGTCTGTGGAGCTGATGCACCTTCTGCGCGTGGGGCGGACAGCTCTCCTCACTTCCCTCATTGCGCATGTCATGTCTTTGCCGCAGGTGACATGGATCATGGAGGGCCCACATGTACGCGTGGGTAGGCTACACATGATTGTTCACTGGTCGCCACCCCCAGTCAGTGTTTCGAATGGGAAGGTTGTCGTGCTGGTGGTATGTTCGATGTGGCGGATGGGCGGGCCTAGGTGCGGGCTTACATTCCGGACATGGGGGGGTAGTTGGATTGGCGACTAGTTGCAGTACACACGGGACACGTCTCTTCCTTTCCACATCTGGGTCATCCCTTGTACTAACTGACAGTGATACAGTCATCTTCGCCCCAGCCCTCATGTCCTCCCCTCGCCCCCCAATATGCATGCTCACCTGCGAGGCTAGCGCTTGCACAGGCAGCCCCAAGCTCGCACCAGAGAGGGCAAGGAGTGTATGTGTGGGTCCAGTTGCACGAGTGGGCTGTCTCAGGGTATGATGTGTGGCGGGACGCCGTCCACCTGCGTGGTGCCCCAAATGGAGACCCGGCCTGCATGGACTATGCATCACAGTCTTCGCCTTCCGGATCCGCCACCTGCGACACCCAGTGGCTGTGGCTGCCCTTGCGGCCAGGCCGCGTCCGTCTGTGGCTGATGGCCCACACATTCACTCTTTGGCCTCTCTGGGGAGGGCTCGGGGGTGGTGGCGCACGCGCTTGCACTTAGTCGCAATGGCATGTGGCGTGGTTGGTATGATGGGCAATGGATGGGATGGTGCGAGCCACCTCCCGTGACGTCAGTGTTGCTCGTGCTGTGGTGCGTCCCCCCTACACTTCCATTTGACTTGTGCCATGCTAGACGTTGAGGTTCTATTGCCTGCGTGATATGACCAGGAGGAGCGCGAGGAGACCTCTCACACACCATGCTCCACTGCCATCCCGTGCCCTGTATCGCCTGTGCGGATTGACTATGTTGGGGTTACACCTGGTCGACTGGGGCTGTGTGTGCCTTGTCAAGGGGCATGGCGGGCGCACAACAGGATCCAGCTTGTCCACAGAGGGTGGGCTGAGGTGCGCCTGGTACCGCTTTGTACGTGTGCCCGGCTGCTGTGCACACACGTGTTCACTCCCCCCGACAGGTGTCCTCTCACAATGCCCAGGGAAGCGGTGGTGTACTGTTCATGACCCCTCCCAACACGGCGTGCTCCAACTTGGCATGTGCGCATCTACCCGTCGCACCCACCCACCTGAGCACTGCGTCCATACGACTTCACACGACACATGTGTGTCTTCCACAGTAGTGCTACTCATTTGCGTTGACATCCAATACCAGTGGACTACATGGTCATGTCACGACTGCCGTGTACTTCACATACTCTCATCCTCTCTCATTCGTACTTGTGAAATGAGTCAGCGGAGACAGTTCTGGTTTCAAACATTATATTGAGTCTTCTGTCCTCTGTGATGCAGTATAGTGGACACTACTGGCAGCGGAATACATGTTGAGGATATACTGAGCATGATAACAAATGGGATAGGGTGTGGGGTTACATCTGCTTGGCCAAGGCTGTGCTAATGTACATTTACGTATAGCTGCGGAGCTGCGGACTTTGACACAGACGGTATACATGTAGCCTACCAGACCGCTCGGCATCATGGGCACAGTCCATCTCAGTTCCATGTGACAGGTTTGCTGCGGTTGTTCCTCATGCACGCGTGCATGTGAGATGACATCAGGGCATGTGCTTGCGTGCATGCAGCGGCGTGCCACTTGTTGTTGCACTGTGGTGGTTACTGGACATGTCACAGTCACTGGGGTCGTGTTGTTGTTGTATGCACTTGTCGTCCATGCAAAGGTCCTGGTATGGGATTCCCGGGGCGGGGGTGGGAGGGGTGCAGCACCCACAGACTCCAGGCGACCTATTCATGTCCACTGAGCGGTGTGTGTGTCCATGTGCGCTGGATCCATGTCGTGTCCTGGTTGTTCGTGCAGTTCCGTCCATGTGGGTGCGATGCACAGAGCCCATGCCACTGCCTCCCACGATGCATGCGGTGTTCCTGGATGTGATGGGGAACAGTGTGCATGTCCCGGTCATATCCGATGTCATGGCGATGTCGTTGATGGTGTGGTTACAGTTGCCGGTCGTTTGGTATGGCTGTTGTGGTGGTGACTGGCCAGTCCGTGCGGAAGCTGAGCATGGGTGCGGGGTTGGACTTCATAGGTCACTCGGGGAACCTGCGTTGTGGTCCGACGTATTTACAGGTTGTCAGGTATGCGATGCCGTCCAGCAGGGCTTCCATGTCATTGGTGGTGTACATGTTTGCCAGCCAATGAAGCGGATGGTGGCTGTCAAGGTGTTGTTCGTAGGTTGTCCCTTGGAGGACCATGATGGGGCATGCTGGGTGACATTCGATGTAGCTGTTCTCGATGATCCGTCGTGTGGAGGCACAGTGGTTCCATTTCAGTGCGCGTGCGATGTTGGCCACATACGCCATGCCCCCATAGGCAGAGCAGGCCCTGTCGTGTGCGTCCAGAGGGAGGAGTAGTGGTAGCAGGTCCGCCTTCAGACATGCCGGGTTGGAGAGGCATATCTCGACGGGATGCTGGTAGGGACACCTCCGACAGTAGAAGACGGGCATGACGCAGCTGAACAATGTGATGCGGTAAGTCAGTCGGTAACTTACGTTCAGCAGGGACAGGAGATCGCATCCCAATGTATGTATCGTGTTGGTTTGGTACAGCTTGAGCTCTTCGGCGTAGTTGGGTAGGTGTGTTGCGGTTGCCATTTCGCAGCGGTTCGTAGAGGTGGCGTGCTCCGGCTGTGTGTGCAGTCTGCAATGTGCACGCTCCGGGGTTGCTGTGAGCTCTGTGTAGTCGTGGGGAGACAGGACTTGTGTTCTGTTGGCTTGTTTGGAGGACACGGGCCCTCTTCCCACATGCTTCTCAGACAGTTCAAGGTCGGTGCTGTGTGACTCCTTCCAATTAACTTGCATGTGGCCGACATGGGGGAGTGTTTTCTTCTTTCTTCCCCGTCCGTTGTGTGCTTCTGTGATATGCGCTATCTGCCCTGTGGTCGGTCTCCTCGGCATGCCTGTGTTGGTCTATTCTTGGACAATGGCTGTATTCACCGGCTTCTGTCGTAGGGCTGTGGTTTCGGTGTTGGAATGGAAGGTCATTCAGTGCTGTCTGCTCTCCCTTGTGTGGGCGGCAGGCTGCCTTTCCGCTCTGCGTTGGGCCTTGTGTGTGGATGTAATTCTTGGGCCACCTGTTGTCGGTCACCGGGCTCTTTGGTGTTCCGTTTCATGTGTCTTGTTCATATGTGCAGGGTGGTATGGGTTTTTCAGTGTGGTACTGGCGTTCCTCTTCCCGAAGGGAGCCCTGCTTCTCCTAGTTGGTGTTGCCGCCGCTGTGTGCTTCGCCATGTTTGTTACACTGGGGTGTGTCCTGCTGTTGCGTGACTTCACTGACATGTGTGCGTCGGTTGTGTGGCGTTGGGTGTTGTCCGTGAATTGGGCGTTGGGGACATGTCTGTGGCCGGCCTGTCACGTGTCATGTGCGTTCGGGGTGGGGCTGGTGTGTGTGCTGCTTGGTTGTGTCCCTGTGTCTGTGTGCGACGCATGCATGGCGCTGCGGTTGGCCTCTGCGTTGTGCGCATGTGTGGCGGCGTCATCGGCGCTTTGGGGCCGTGACGGGGTGGTTGGTTCCTAGTCCCAGGTGGTGTGTACACATGTGTTCTGCGATGTTAGGATTTGGCCTGTGTGTCATATGTGGATGCAATGGTGGATGTGTAGTGTGCACGCGCTGGTGGGGGGTTGTCCGCTTTTTCCGCCCTTGCACTGTGTGCGCTGTTTGCGTGCACTTGTTGTGTGTGTGCCTACCTGCGTCTCCGCGGTACGTTGCGTCCTTGGTGGTGCATCAGCAGAAGCATGGGAAGGGCCTGCAGTGCTGGATTCATGCCCGGGGTGCCGCTTCTTCGTTGTCCGTGCTCTGCGTCCGTGTTTCCGCCTCTCTTTCACGTGCGGTGTCTCTTGGCCGTGGGAGCCGTTTGTTTGCGGCATCGTAATTTATGCGCCGGGCGGGACGTGTTTCGTCGGACGGTGTGTGTCAGTTGGGCTGCGCCGCTACGTGTACGGGCGCACTTTGATGGCGGACGGTGTTGCTGGCTTGCCGGCGGTGTTTGGCCTGCTTTTCGCATCGTAATTGGGCGGGCGTGTGGACTGCTGCGTGCCGGCGGTAACTGGTGGTTTTTGCATCCGCCAGCACGGCGGTTGTGCTTCCGCCCGCCATCGTAATGGGCCCCTTAGGGTTGATTTTTGTAGATGTCTCCAGAGACTCTGATTAAAATGATAATAGCAACCCTGAATTGCTGTGTGTGGATAATTTTTTAGTATAGCATTTATCATGGCTATTTCAAAGTCAATAATTATTTTTGAAGGAAAATAATTATTGCTTTCTTCTTTTATTTTAGTGAGTATATCAATGTAGGTAGTTTGCTGTTTATTTGGTAATAGTGCGTAGATGAATGGAATATTTGAGTGTTGGTATAATCCATGTATTGTGTACAGCTGGTAAAATGGTTTTGGGCAGACTTTGAAAGTTCCATCCATCATCCAGGTGTCACATTTCTGTAATTTAAGTAAATTGTTTGCAGTAGCAAACATAATTATTCTTTTTCTGGGCATTTGTTATCAAAAAAAATAAATGGTTCTTTACTGTGAGTAATGCTTAATTCTGGTGGAATAACTACTTCTGCAAATGTTTTAGGGGCAGGTATAGTAGTTGTGGTAGCTTTTTTGTCTGGCAATTGTTCTTTTTAAAGAAGCTATGGACGGTAATTGTCCTGATGCATGTTGAGGTAATTTTAATAGTTGCTCTTTTAGTATTTGGGTAGTTGCTTTGTCAGTACTAGTGCTTGCTTCTTTTATACTTTCAAGAGCATCTCTAACCTCAATCTCTGTTATGTTTGGGGTGTGATTATGTTCTTTTACAGAAATAACAGTAGTTTCCTGAGTAGTAGCTCTTCCATAGCATTTGTTAGAGTAGTATTTGCTACATTTCCAAAATACTTTAAGGCCTATTTGTTTCTCCTGTGTATACACATAACCCATATAACATAATAGCATTTTATTTTTTGTGACATTACAAATTCTGCACCTTCAGTCATGTTGTTTTGTTTTATGCTAGGGAAAATTCAAAAAGAAAATATTTTAATATAATAAATACAACATGTTTATTAAATACTGTTACATCTCAGTGAATATACTTACAATGTTTAGTTTGATGTAAATGACATTGGTTAGGAAATAATTTCAAGCTTTCTTTTCTATTTAGTTGATGTAATTTCTGTTGAGAAGAGGAAAAAACATATTAATAATTTAATTCTATTGTTTGTAGATGATAGGCATTTTAGGGGTAAAGGGTTATTTGGGTGGGTATTTAACCTTGTTTAATAATGGAAAATGATATACTTACTTTTTAGTTGTTTTTATTTTGTTAGTAGTTGTAGAATTATTTTGGAAGATTTTGCTGTTGGCTGTAGAGGAGATAGATAAAAAAGAAAATATATATTAGTGAATAACGTTTTGAAAATATTTTTAGGTCGGTTTGGCAAAAATAGAATATACTTACATTTATTGTTGTTTTTATTGGTGAGTATTTTTGAAATAATTTTCTGGCTTTGTAGGATATCTGTAGAGGTGATATAAAAGTAAGGAATGAAAGAATAGTTAATTAGGTTTTAGAAATAATTTTTGTTGCAGGTTAGTAGTATTGTAATATTTTAAAAACAGTTTTACTTACTTAGTGCAGTTTTAAATTTCTTTTTTAGTAATGAAAGTTTTCTTTCAGGAAACAGTTGGGCACAGTTTCACCTTCTTCTTTGTTGTAGTTTTTAAGTGTAAAAGAGATGTATGTTTTTGATGTTTATATAGTGTTTATTTAATTGGTTGCTTTATGTTATTGGTGTATTTTGAAATGTAAGCGTTTTATTCGTTGAAGTTAATTGTTTTTATTGTTTTGGCACTTTCTTTCCATATAAGGGAAACGCTAATTAAGAAACTGTTAGTAGAAAGTAAATATTTTATCTTTTTACTTTTTGTAAATAATTTAAATGTTGTTTTTAATGTGAAATAATGCAAGTATTATATATTTAAAGTTTATATTTAATTATTGTAATACGTTTCTTTAGCCAAAATATATTGTTTTATATATTGTGGTGTTTGCAAATTATTTTATTATGTTGTTTAAGTATTTTATATTCTTTTATAATGTGAATTTATATTTGGTGCTAAAGATATATTTAATTGAGCAGTTTTTATATAGTCGATATTTGTAAAAAGTCGATATTATTGGTGTCTATATTTTGGTATTCGATATTTTTGTAATGTTGTATGTTATAAAAATGTAAACGATATTTAATGTAACGATATTTAGCATTTCTATATTGTGGTGAACGATATTTTTTATTTACGATATTGTGTACTCGATATTTTTGTAATTTTATAAATAAGTATAGGTAGTCGATATTATTGTAGTCGATATTTAGACGCCGATATTTTGTATATTCGATATTTTTTTTGTCGATATTATGTCAGTGATCCCTCACAACCATCCCGTTAACAACAAATCCAGTCAGAGGCCATAGTCAACAGTCAACACACTGTCAAGACCCAAGGAGAGAGACAGGGGCCTCATCCAACAAATCTGCATACCTTCAACAGCCAAGTGGAGAGGCGGGCGACTCGGGGGCCCCAAGGCCGACTGAAATAAAGCAAAAAGTCACCAACATGAGCTCAAACAACGGGCTCAGAAGAGAAGGTACTGGAAAGATAGACAGTACAAACCAGGAGCCACTGCTCAGAGAGCCTAAATGGTCTATTATCTCAATCAATGACTGCCCCAGCTGGAGGTTCCCGGACAAAGGGACTCAGGACGGGGCGCAAGACATAAAACAAACATTCCCCAAGTTGACAACATCCAAGGCAAATCCAAGGAACTCTATGGCAGAAACATCAAGCAATAAAGTGAAAACTCAGCCCAAAGAAGAAACCAGCTTCACACTTCAACCCACACCGATGACCAAAGTAAACCAACATCAGCCGGCAACACAAACATTAAGTACCAGGCAGCAAGAAATAGAGGCTCTGGTATTCTACCCCCTATACACTTCTAAGGGCCATCAGGATACACTAAACCGAGGTAACCTTTTAAGACTAATGAAGGCAATCCCAAATCTCGCCAGTATTAGGTCAGAGGACCTACTCTCCTTAGAGTTCATACACACCGCCAATCCTCAAAGACCAGAGGCCACAAAGACAACGTGGATCACAAGCAAAACTGCAGAGACAATTCTAGCAAATCTGGACACATTCCACAATTGGGGCATTGATATCGCCCCCTACCAAAAACCAGCCTATCCACTCCCACTATTACACAACGCAAGCCCTGGATCCACAATACATCACGCACACTCAAACAGTGTACTTAGAGGTGCTCGGGGCAGATCTCGACAGCTGAGTGTTAGTAGTCAGTGGGATCAACAAGAAATACCACAGAGGGTAGCCGCCTCCACAAGTCAAGGACTTAATAGGGAAGCAATTTTCCGCACTATAATCATACGCACAGAGGATGAATGACGCTACTCACAGGACAAAGCCCACAGTAGGGCAAAGGGGACCCCTCTTAGTCTTTGCTCATGGAATATCAATGGCTTAGCAACAAAAATAGATGACCCAGATTTCCTGAGCTATGTTAGAACTTTCGACATAATCTTGCTGCAAGAAACTTGGCTCATGGATGCTCAGCACATTCAGCGCTACATGTGCTTTGCTACACCAGCAACAAGGACCAGCAGATCTGGACATCCCTCTGGGGGGCTGGCCACCTACATTTCCACGACGAGCATACCTTCAGTAACCCCTATGGGCTCGACGTCAACTGCAACAACAGCAGTCACAATTATTATCTCCCTCCAGGGCGAAGAAACGGAGGTGTGCCTAATCAACTCATACGTTCATCCCAAACGTAAAGCAAAAGACTCAAAAAAACTCACTGATCAAGTGGCAACGTACGCCATAGAGATGGAAAAACCGATGTTTATCCTGGCAGGGGACCTAAACCAATATCTTATTGGATCAGCTGAAGGTGAGGAGGTATCTATTCAAAATGGCATCTATAACATCGCCACACAATGCGCTCCATTGCATGGAAGAAAAAAATGCTGCAAAAGCGGCCTTCTTGATGACCTAGAGCATCTAAACCTTCGAGCAGTAAACGGAAGATTCCCGGATGACTCACCTCCAGTCGATTCATTTTACTCTGCAACAACAAGCTCTATACTGGACTACACCTTTGCAAGCCTCTCTCTGTTCCCATACATCCTTGGGTTCAGAATGGGGAACAAGGGCGTCAGTGACCATCGCCCTCAGGAACTTCAGCTAACAGTCACTGTACCTGGATCTCTTAGGCCAGATTTAACCTTGGGGCCTATTTACACCTCCAATCTAAGAAGGATCAAATGTAAAACAAACAACATAAATTCTCAGGCCGAAGCTGCAATCCAACTTTATAAATCTCAAGCATTCAGCCAAAAAGACCAAATTGCCCATTGGGGACAGTTCACCGCAACACTATTAGAACAACACGCAGTCACTTACCCCATAAAAGATAACTTCCAGAAAACATGTCAAAAATATAGAATTCCGAAAGACCAAAGAACACAGCTTAAGTCCCTCAAAAAATCAATAAATAGAACTCTGCGTATGCTGAGAAGACTCCCAAGAAATGACAGCGCACAATCTTCCTTGAAAGTCCAAAGGGCAGCACTGAAAAGACTGAAATGGAACATTAGCAGAGACCAAGAGAACGCAACCTAGGCAAAACTCTTACATGATACAAACTGTAACGACAGCGCCCGCTTCTGGAAAACCGTGAACGGGATAATCAGCCCTCATCAAGAAGGCATCGCGTCACACATCTCGGAACCTAATTGGGTAAAATTCCTTACTATTCACTTCAATAACCAAATGGGAAGCGCCGGAGCACAAACTCATAACAGCTGGACTTCAGAAGAACAAGCTGGAGTATTTACCACTGAGACGAGGGAGCAGAAGCTACCAGCCACAGGAAACACATCATCATGCGCAGCTAGCAGCCCCCTGCCACTCCTAATTAAAAAACAGATTGCTAAAGGGAGGAAAGAAGGGGCCCCGGGACCTAATGGCATTCCACCTGCAATGTTCAAAGCAAAGTCGGAGGATTGGGCTGATATCCTGCAACCTCTATTTTTGGAAGTCAGGCTGCTAAACAGAATACCAGAATCTTGGAAGGGCTCGACAATTGTGCCAATCTACAAAAAAGGAGATAAGGCTGAGCCTAATAACTACCGCCTAGTAGCTCTGATAGATAATGAAGCGAAATATTTCGCGGGCACCATACTAGAGGAGCTTACATCCTGGGCTGAGGCGAATCATATAATACCGCTAAACCAGACTGGCTTTCGCAAAATGGCCAGCACATCAACAAATATCCTGACAATCTCTCTACTGATCAACGCAGCAAAAACCTCTAAATTACCTTTACACCTATGTTATATTGACTTCAGTGCCGCATTCGATAACGTAGAGAGGGGCAGACTGTGGGGGAAACTGGCGCAATGGGGCATACCACAGCCCATCTTAAACATTCTGTCACTTCTACATACGGATACCTGGGTGCAGGTGAAACTAGGTGGAGGCACCCACCTCTCCTCGAAAGTTCCCACAACAAAAGGACTGAAACAGGGTTGTGTGCTCGCACCAACCCTGTTCAATTTATTCATGGCCGACCTTCCGAAGGTGCTCGATGCCTGCAACTCCCATTCACCCAAAATAGGAGGGAAAACATTAACCAATCTTATGTATGCAGACGACGTATTTATTTATTTTAAAGGTTTTCTATAGCGCTGGCTAGACCCAGAGGTATCAGAGCGCTTTACAGGAATGTGAGGAGGTACAGTATACAAAAACACTTGATAAGAAACATTGCAATAAGAGTCCATATAACCAAGAAAGCAGATAAATACGAATGCTATTTACAAAAGAACTCTATTAGGTAACTTGGGTAGTTCGAACTTAGGCTACAGTAGGTGGGAGAGGGTGAGAGAGAAGAGATAGGAGGGAGACAGAGAGAGTAGGAATTAGGGGGGTAGAAAATCAGTGGGAGGTCGTGCGTGGGGCTAGAGGTCATATGTAAATACAGAGAACAGGGAGGGGGGTTAGGGGGGTTAAGGGGGAAAGAGTAGCGTGAGGGAGGGGGGTTAGGAGGGAGAGGGTGGAGGGGAAAGAATTGGAGGGAAAATAGAGGGGACCTTGACGGGGCGCAGAGCGTGAGAACAGTGTCAGAGGTAGAAAAATTATGGACCCCAGTTTTTGTTGAGGAGGTATGTTTTGAGTTCTTTTTTGAAGTTGAAGTAGGAGGGTGTTGGGATCTCCTTCACATTCCTCTTGGAATGTTCCCTTGGTCGTTACGGCGTAGGTCTTTAGGCAGGGAATTCCAGATGGAGGGAACGTTTCCGGAGAAGGAGCGAACTTGTGTGCGTTTCTTCTTTAACAGGGCGTTGGTGTTCCTCGTCGGTCGGGCGCAGCCTGCTTTGTGGAGTTTGTCTGAGAGGTAGCGTGGGGTGTTTTGGTGAAGGGCTTTGTGCGTGATACATGCAATCTTATAGGTGGATCTGCCTTCGATGGGTAGCCATTTGAGGGTTTTCAAGGCGGGGAGATAATGGTCGAAGTGTTTGTAGTCAGAGATGAGTCTAGCAGCTAGGTTGAGCACCGATTTGAGTGGAGCAAGGTGAACTTTAGGAGTCCCGGCGAGGATAGCGTTACCATAGTCAATTCTCGACAAGACCAGCGATTGGACAATGGTTTTAAATTCATCAGTCGGGATTAAGGGTTTAATTTTCTTGGGATGACGGAGAGTGAAGAGTGCTCCTTTTGCTGAGGTTTTTATGTGTGGGTTGAGGGCAAGGCTATTATCAATGGTGATGCCAAGAGACTTAACTGAATTAGAAGTGGTGAGAGAGCAGTTGAGAGCCTTAAGATCAGAGATCCAGTCTTGTATGGGGAGTGGGTTGTTTTTAGGCGAGAAGAGAATGATTTCGGGTTTTTTAGGGTTAAGTTTGAGATGGTTATGGTGGAACCATGATTGGATCTTGGTCAGAGTGTCATTTAGGTGGAGGATATCAGAGTGGGATTTGATCTTATAGTAAAGTTGCGTGTCATCGGCATAGAGGTGGTAATTGATTCCTGCTTGTTTGAGAATGAGGGTGAGGGGTTCCATGAAGAGGTTAAAGAGGGCAGGAGAGAGAATGGATCCCTGGGGGACACCGAGAGAGATCGGAGTAGGGTTGGAGAGGCAGTTCTCGATTTTGATTTGTTGGGTTCTGTGTTGGAGAAAGGAGGAAAACCAGCTGAGGACAAGGCCATTGAAGCCAAAGCGGACTTTAAGGGTGTTTAGTAAGGCTGTGTGGTTAACAGTATCAAAAGCACCGGATAGGTCGAGGAGAATGAGAAGGCATGACTCACCTTTGTCAAGTGAATGATGTATGTCGTCCACTATATTGAGCATGGCAGATTCTGAGCTGCATCCTTTTCTGAAGCCAGATTGCAGTGAGTCAAAGAGGTCAAAAGTGTTGATGTGATTATCTAGTTGGAGCAGGGCGCATTTTTCTAGGGCTTTGGAGAGAAGAGGGAGGTTAGAGATGGGGCGGAGGTTATATGGGTCGTTGGGATCTGCCTTAGGATTTTTGGGAATGGGTGTGATTTGACCCAGTTGGAGGGAGGCGGGAACACACCCCGTGGCCAGGGAGGAGTTAATAATGGTGGTCCAAAAAGGGGCAATGATATGTTTAAGGTCTTGGACAAGGTTAGGGGGCGGAGGGTCTTTGGTGTGGGAGGATGGTTTCAGCTTAGCAATGATGTTATAAACTTCGTGTTCGGTGACAGGGTGAAAATTATGCCAGGAGGCATTGTTTTTATGTTGCTGGGGGAGAGAAGGGTTGGGTTCCGGTGGGAAGGAAACGGACGGGAGATGGGCAGGGTCAGGGGGAGGATTTGGATGGGATGGAGATACTGGGGAAAAGTTATAAGAAGGTAGTGGGTGAGGAGAGAGCGGAGTTAAGATGAAGGATTGGTCTATTTTGGTGATTTTATCAGAGAAGAACTTAGCAATTTCTTCACATTTCTCGTTAGAGGCCGTCAGCTTTTGGGGGGCAGAGGATGTTTGGTTTTTGACGATGCTGAATAGTTCTCTAGGTCTATTTTTGGCCCTATCAAGCTGTGTGCGGAAGAAGGCGGACTTTTCATTGAGGATGTGTTTCTTGTAGTTGGACCTAGCAGACCGGAGGAGGGCTAGATGAGAGGGGGACGGATGTTGCATCCATGTTCTTTCAGATTGTCTAAGAAAGCGCCTTTCGTTGTTGAGATCAGAGTTGAACCAGGATTTGGAAGGAATGTTTCTTTGGGCTTTAAGTTTGGGGGGGGCCAATTGGTCTAGGACCTCAGTAACTGAATTATTATAGTGTTCGGTGAGGGCGTTAGCATTTTGGGAGGGGGGAGCTAGCAGGAGTTGAGTTTTGATTTTCATTTCGAGTTCGCCGGGTGGGATAAGATGAAAGTTGCTGGTCAGTTTCTTGAGTTTGGTGCTTTTGGCGTGGATGGGGGGGGAGGGGTCATGGTGTTGATCGTGAAAAGGATGAGGTGATGGTCGGACCAGTCGATCGGGATGATGCTGGCAAGGGAGGCCAAATCGTCGTTAGTGATGATGGCATCGAGAGTGGCCCCTTTGGAGTGGGTTGGAGAGTGACAGATTTGTTTAAGGTCACTGATCTCCAGGAGATTCAAGAGGAGATAAACTGCAGGGTCTTTGCTGTCATTCCAGTGGAGGTTGAAGTCTCCAAGGAAGAGGTTTTTTGAGTTGGAGAGTGAAGATTGGGTGAGGAGGTCGGAAAGTTCCTCAGGGAAGGGATTCGCCAGGAGGATGATAAATGTTATGTAGGCGAATAGGGGGGGCGCCCTGGATTTTAAATTCAGCTCCGAGGTATTCGAAGGTGATGGGGTCAGTGTTTTTAACAAGCGAGATTTGGAGTTTATTTTTGTAGATGATGGCTAGGGCACCTCCAACTCTTTCGTGTCTATCTTTTCTGAGTATGGAGTAACCTGGGGGGAAGAGTAGGTCAAGGATAGAAGTAGAGTGGTTATTGAGCCAAGTTTCCGTGAGGAAGGCAATGTCAATATCTTCGCTGAGGATGGTTTCAGCTATTTCAGTCGCATGGTAAGTTGTGTTGGGGGTCTAGGGGAGATGGGGGATGAAGGGATTCTGCTCGTCCCCAGGATCACGGGGATGGTAGAGTGGGGGGTGGGGGGGTCAGTTGGATAGTTAGGGAGGTAAGAGTTACAGAGGTCAAGGAGGTCTGAGGGGGAGAGATGGTTCGCGGCACGGGAGGGCCTATGGGAACAGTTGCAGCGGGGGAAGGATCTCCAATGTTGAGATTTGGAGGTGTTTGGTGAGTCATGGCTTGGGAAGATCATGTGGTTAAGACGGATTTCAGAGGAGAGGAGTTAAAATCTTTCCTGAGTTGAGCAAGTTCGTGCGACAGGTTAAGATCGTTCCTGAGCTGGGAGAGTTCAGATGACAGGGAAAGTAGAGAGGTTTCAATGTTAGATAGAGTCTGAGTTAAAGGAGTGGTAGGGGCTGGAGGAGAGAAGGGGTTGGGGGAGGAGTAGGATCAGATTTGTCTGGGGAGAGCGGTCTGTGGAGTGTGAGAGTTGGGAGGCCGGGAGGGGGGTGGAGGGGTGTTTTCAGATTGGTGGACGAAGAGAGGTCCGAGTGGGCAGAAGTGGAGTGCAAAGAGTCGTAATCGGTGCTCTGAGATGGGAAGGGGTCAAGAGGGGGGAGGAGGAATAACAACCTGGTTAAGGGGGGAAGGCAGTTAGGGGGAGGTGAAGTTGGGATGGGCAGTTGAGTGATAGGAACTGCGGGGGAGGGTACTGGGAGAAGGCATTGAGGTAGGGGGGTGTCTAGTGGTGGGTGGTGAGAAGTCAATAGGGAGATGAAGGGTTTGGGAGGCTGGGCAAGAAGTTGAGGTGGACGAGGTGTCTGTAGGATGAGGGGTTGAGGGCAAGGAAGGGGAGGGTGTGAGGAGGTCAGTCAGTTGAGAGGGTAAAGAGTTAGGAGGAGGGATGGATAGTAGGGTTTGTGAGACATCATCGTACGTGGTGGAAGTGTCGGTGGGGTGAGGGGTAGAGGATAAGGAATGGGAGGGTGAGAGGGAGTCAGTCTGTTGAGGGGGTGAAGAGTTAGGAGGTGGGATGGATAAAAAGTAGGAAAAGGTGCTGAAGTGTTGTTCAAAGATAGTGAGTTGATTTTCAAAAGCCTGGATGAGGATGTTACCGGATTTGAAAATGGAGATGTCTATTTCGCCGGGGAACGCATGAGAAGGGGAGGTGGACAATTTAAAACCGTATGGGATTTTACATGATTTAGTGATGGGGATGTGGTGGAGGAAGATGCTTTTCCATTTGGAAGGACGTTTGGAGTAAAAAATATAGTTGGTTTTAATTAAAGAGGAGAGGCTAAAGTAGTTATCGACGTAGTTCTGCTTAGTCACACTTATGTTGGCCTCCAACATCTATTGACGGAAATGCAGAATTACGTTACAGAAAACAACTTAAAAATAAATCTGAGCAAGACTCGGACAATGTCAATAAACAACAACAAAAAAAAACTTGAAGAGGAACTGGTTCCTGGGCGGCACTAAACTTGACCCAGCTCATGAGTACAAGTATCTAGGGGTCACAATCGACAAGGAAGGGTCGTTTAAGCGCCAGAAAGAGGAAATATGAAGGAAAGGACTGATGATAGCCCTATCGATGAAAAACCTTGCAAATAAATTGATGGGGCCGACTTTGACCCTGCTGCTGAAGGTAGTCCAGGCCAAACTTCTCCCCTCGATCGCCTACGGCAGCGAGGCAATGCGGGGAAGAGACGCAAAGGATCTGGACATCACACAGGTCAAAGCATACAGAACCATGTTCTGCCTTCTGCCCTATACATCACCTGCTCAAATAAGGCTGGAGTTTGGTCTACTACAACAAGCCTTAGCCAGGTACGCCTCTTACATAATTTGTTGGCATAAGATAAGAAGTGCCACTACAAACACGCTAAATTACCTGCTGTGGCATGACATACAGTACAGGGAGTACTCCCAAGCCAGAAACTACCTTCAGCTAGCCATGGAAACTACCAAACTCATGGGACTTTGGGACACACAACTCAGCAAATTAACCTTTAAAAAACTAGTCTGGAAGTCCATAAAACAAATCTCCTTGGTGGAGGACAAGGCTAGCTTCTCAAAGAGATCTCATGCCTGGATGACCTTGAACTCCTACAAATCTCTTGCTTCACAAACATTCTTCAACCAGGGATATCCTAAAGCCATAAAAAATGAACTTTCTAAGGCACAGACTGGGAATGTTTATGTGTGCTCAGCATCTCCCACCATGGCTGAGGACAACAGTACAAGAAACGTGTAGGTTGTGCAACATCAAGCAAGGAGACATTTTACTTCTAATCTGCTCATGTAAGGAACTGCACCAAGAATGGCAACAGCTCCTAAAAATACCTCTCAAGCAGAAAGGCACCCGCACCAGGAGACAAGCAGTGCTAGCCTGTTTAAACCCGGAAAACACACAATTGAATTGTAGATTTGTAAAATTTCTTACACTGGCAGAACAAAAAATGCCCAAAATACCGAAAACTTGATACACCAATCACAACGTTCTGACGCTGCAGGTTGTCCTAAAGAGGGGCAGAGGCCTTTGTCAGACTACGCTAAGGACTGACCACCTGCACCATAATGGAAACTTCGCAAGAAGTTCAGATAACCTGTACAACATACATAACACGATCTTGGTTAATGGGCAAGCACGGCTGGAGCAAAAAATCTGTGACTGTAGTACCCAGCGAACTAAGGACATTTATCAATACTACTATTATCAATTCAGATTCTGATTTTAGATTGCAAGGAACCTTCCTTACCTCCTGTAGTACCCAGCGAATTAAGGACATATATTAATACCACTATTATTAATTCTGATTTTAGAATGTAAGGAACTTCCCTACCTCTGGGTTTTAACTGGTTTTATTAGAAGATTTTCGTTTTATAATTACAGTGCTTATAAAGGTAGCAAAGGTGGATGAAACTACATTGAATGTTCGGCTAAATGTTTTATTCTTTTAAGTGCTAATATTGCAATAGTTTTAGTTAACAATGCAAAAATAAAGAAACTTGAAACTATATTATTCATCTGAAGAACCTCAAAAAAAAGAAATTTCAAAACAACTATTCTTTTTAACAAACTTGTACTTAATAAGTCATAGAAATCACGATACAGCTTCTACTTTGTGAACCTTCACTATTGTGCAAAACTGCAGACACCTCTAAAATAATTTTCCTTGCATAAGAACAACCATGTTTTGTGCTTATGACCATGCTCTCATATTATAGGTGTAGCGGGAAACTCTTAAACTGTGAATGTAACAGAGATCCATATTACATGAATAACTGATAAATTAAACATAACCTAGTAGGTACATGAATTTTCCAGCAGAACTTGTTTGTGGCAGACAAGGAAACAAGCAAAGAACATTTTGTTCTTAAAAATGTGTGCTAAGGGCATATGGGCATCTTTCCTAGCATTGTGAACCATATGCATCATACTTTTCACAATCTGGGCCATGTAATATCATATTCAGGGGAGAAACCTATTCACCAGCTCTAGCAAGGGCTGTCCGCTCGATTACAGAGACTAACTGATGAGGGACTCGTGATGCCTCTGCGACTTATGTAGTGCTGCAATAACATAAACAATAATGGTGTTGCCACCTGGGAATTTGGAACAAAAACCACCGACATATAGTTCCCCTTGAAGGTCAAATAAGGGAACATCAGTCTATTCTACCCATCCTTTCATCCTTATCCAATTCCAATTTCATCAGTTTACAGAAAGGAGGGGTAGTAACATGGCGTATTTATTTATTCATTTTGTTAATTCTAACAATTTGTTCAAACAGTATTACTTATTAGCCAATTAGACGTGCACTGGTGAGGTGCTTTGTCTCTATTTATTCAAGAACATATTCACAGCATCCTGTGAAATGAATGACTAAAGCAAGCCCAACCGATTGTCTCGTGGCCATTCCTAGACAGCTCAGGCAGGCTCGAGAGAGAGAAAAAGAGAGAGAGAGAGAGAGAGTACACAACAACAAGCTGCCCTGCGTACTTTCCACGCAGAATAGCTCACAATAATACACATAATAGGCACATAAACCAAGCAAAAAAGGACACAATAATACATATACCAAGCACAAAAACCAAAAAAACACAGTGTGTTACTTAATTTTGGTTACCCTTAATTTGCCCAGGAGCTAGTCTCCTACCCCCCTTCGACAGTAGGTAACCTAAGCAGGTGACCTCCTGTCGACAATACTTACCCCCTTTGGCAGCTGGGCATGAACAGACTTGAAGGAGGAAAATAGCTAGGGGAAACTACACCAAGGAGGCCATGTCCAATACTATTGGACTGTACCACTTTGTAAATTTTGCTGTACAAGCACAGTGAGCTAACCAGAAAACATTAATCCAATGACCATCTACCAATTCCTTTAGCTATTGTGCTGTTTAACATGACGGTGCATTAATGCAAACCTTATTTCATTGCCTCCTCATCTGGCCCTGGCACAGCAACCTTATATTGAAACCATTATTCTGTATGCATGGCAGAGCTGCTCTCTATGTCAGTAGCTGCACATGGCCCACAGACGCTGCTGCCCCTCCTTCTCTCTTATGGCTTCATAGAACCTGCCTGGTCTTTTGCCAAAAATAATAAGCAGAGCCTCCCCTCTCTCTCTACGCTTTGGCCCCCTCCTTCGGAATGTCTTCCAAGGTCGAAGTGCCAGAGCAAGGCTGCCAGAAACAAACCCTCCTTCGTACGCTCTGGTCTCTCCCCCCTTCTTTTCATAGAGGGGAGAGCACATTCCTACATGCACTTTTAAAATACGTGTCTTTTTAAGCACAGAGATACACAGCACTGTGTAATTTAAACGCGCATTCTTCTTTACATTTTTCAAAAGTTGCACTTTTCCTATGTCAAAACGAATGTACATTGTTACTAGGATTTCTGATCAAACCATATTTTTATTTATGTATTATTATTTATTCATTCTTCGAAATTTAAAGTGTAATTCTTCCAATGGCATCTGCAGAACACAATGACGACAACAAACCAAATTGAGCTCATTCCAGACATTTTCAAGAAGGGGCCACACACTCATAACACACAACACAGCTTGCTGAGGCAAGCCATCCTTACACAAAGAGCACAGTCACTACTCACTCAAACAAGTACTTCACAAGCATCACCACCGGTGTCAGTCCACAAACCTCATAGACACTCAAACACACAATCAAACCACAAATCAACAGCAGGACAAAAAGAAAAGGCAGCCCACAGACTGCACTCAAACCAAACCAATTGTAAATCATATTTACAAACAAAAGAGCTCTCAAAAGCAGTCCAGAGACTGCACCAAGACAAGTAAACAGCCCAGAGACTGTTCCATGTTCAAGAAGACAGGCTCTAGCCCCAGACCTTTTCCAAAATACGCCGAATTACCAGTTGTTCTGGCAGAGTGTTCGCAAACACTCTGTGTCTTTACCGAATCATACTTATTCCAGAAGGCATGCCTATTACAGGGGTCCGCAGACCCACCCAAAACAAGATAGGGTAAAACCCCCAAGCCTTTGCAAGAAGAGACCGAATTACCAATTGGCCTGGCGGAACACTCAAGAGCGCTCCGTATCACCACTTATGAATTTTACTAAATGCAGGCACGTTCTTCCAAGTATACCCATTCAAACAAATATCATAAGGAGAAAAATCCCCACATTACCTGCCTTCACTTTTTGCAAAAAATGAATAAAATACCAAACCAAAATCTTGGCCAAGCAAATCAAAAGTGCCACTTCAGTGACCTTACCAAGCAGAAGTCTTCAACTCCCACCTGCTGATCTCTGGTCGACCTAATGGTCACTGCAAAAAATACACCAAAGAAAACCCCAGTTGAGACCGGCCATCACCTGGAGGGTCAAATCGGGAAAAGCGGAAAATTCACGTCGGCCTGCAAAGACAAAGGTCTCCTCGTGCAGTGCGCTTCCTCAGTAAGATTTCAATTTTCCATTAAGACCACTCCTTCGGACGGCCGCGTCTCCAATGGGACCCCACGAGTCGGGCGCCAATTGTGGAAATGTACCTTTTTAGGGGTACACTGGTGCAGGGTCACCCTTTTGTCCACGGGTTCAAAAACCAACAAAATAGAGATCAACACTGACGCTGGATTTCAAAATAACAATTTTATTAACTTCTCATGAGTGGAACCACGTCCAACAACACTCTCAAGTGGTGCAGGAGGTGGCACACTGGCTTAACAAACCAGTGTCCTTTTATACAGACTTTGTTGCAACGTAAGCACATAACAGAAAAAGGAACAAGTTTAAACATAGGAATAACTATCGGCAAACAAGGACAGATGAATAACCACTTGGTCAGCAAAGTGGGAGGGAGGAGCAGAAATGCTTATGGCAGTGGTAAATGATCGACAGTTACATTCAAGACCAGGTGCACTGGCAGCTTACGAAACCCGCAGCACATAAATTGTTTTAGCTGAGTCAGGAAGTCACTAAAATAGACAGCACAGGCAGGGAAAAAGACAAGGAGCAGAGAACGAAAGAATTACAAAGCTAACAAATGGACACCACAGCCAAAATGACTGTAGCTTATGCTAACGTAAAATATTACACATTTCCACAGTACAGGTTTGCTAGGTTTCCCTATGTTCTGGCTGAGCTATGGTCCAAAATCCACAGCTAGGCACATTGGGAAAAAAGGGTCCGTTTTCACTGGAAAAATGTGGTGTCCACGTTGCGTTTTGGTGCGTTTCATGTCGCGGGCACTAGGCCTACCCACACCAGTGAGGTACCATTCTTATCGGGAGACTAAGGGAAATGCTGGGTGTGTGGAAGTTTGTGGCTCCCCACAGAGTCCTGAACTTTTCATCACAGAAATATGCGGAAAATGTGTTTTTTTATGGACAAATTTTGAGGTTTGCAAGGGATTCTGGGTAACAGAACCTAGTGCTAACCACACAAGGCACCCCATCCTGGATTCCCCTGGGTCGCTAGTTTAAAAAAATGTACCGGTTTTCTAGGCTTCCATAGGTGCCGGCTGCACTACGGTCCAAAATCCACAGCTAAGCACATAGTGAAAAAAGGGTCAGTTTTCACTGGAAAAATGTGAGGATTCCACGTTGCATTTTGGCGCATTTCCTGTGGAGGGCACTAGGCAAACCCACACAAGTGAGGTGCCAATTTTATCGAGAGACTTGGAGGAATGCAGGGTGTATGGAAGTTTGTGGCTCCCCGCAGATTCCTGAGCTTTCCATCACAGAAATTTGCGGAAAATGTGTGTGTGTTTTTTTTAAACTAATTTTGAGGTTTGCAAGGGATTCTGGTTAACAGAACCTGGTGAGAGCCACACAAGGCACCCCATCCTGGATTCCCCTGGGTGTCTAGTTTTCAAAACTGTACAGGTTTGCTAGGTTTCCTTAGGTACCGGCTGAGCTAGGGTCCAAAATCCACCGCTAGGCACATTGAAAAAAAAAGGGTCAGATTTCACTGGAAAAATGTGATGTGTCCACGTTGCGTTTTGGTGCGTTTCCTGATGCGGGCAATAGGCCAAGCCACCCAAGTGAGATACCATTTTTATCGGGAGATTAAGGGAAATGCTGGGTGTGTGGAACTTTCCATCACAGAAATATGCGGAAAATGTGTTTTTTGACACATTTTGAGGTTTGCAAGGGATTCTGGGTAACAGAACCTGGTGAGAGCCACACAAGTCACCCCATCCTGGATTTACCTGGGAGCCTATTTTTCCAAAATGTACAGGTTCCTAGGTTTCCCTAGGTGCCGGCTGAGCTAGAGTCCAAAATCCACAGCTAGGCACTTTGTGAAAAAAGGGTCAGTTTTCACTGGAAAAATGTGATGGGTCCACGTTGCGGTTTGGCACGTTTCCACGGGCACTAGGCCTACCCACACAAGTGAGGTACTATTTTTATCGGGAGTCTTGGTGAAATGCTGGGAAGGTGGAAGTTTGTGGCTCCCCACAGATTCCAGAACTTTCCATCACAGAAATGTGTGTTTTTTTTTTTTACAAAGTTTGAGGTTTGCAGGGGATTCTTTTTTTTTTATTTCAACTTTCTATAGGTAAACCTTGAAGGATCTACACAAATGACCTTTAGCTGAATTCAGAATTTTGTTTACTTTTTAGAAATGTATAGCTTTCCGGGATCGATTATTGGTTTCACACCCATTTCTACCACTAACTGGAGGTTGAAAGCACAACAAATAAGATAATTAGGCTATGTCCCATTAAAATGCCAAAACTGTGTAGAAAATTTTGGTTTTCTGATAAACGTCCGCCAGTTCCTGAAAGCTGGGAAGATGGTGATTTTTTTTTTTTTAAGTATTTTTATTAAACAACAAAACAGTTCCAGTCAGATACATATCATACAGTGGGCCATCATATATTGTACATGCTCCGTTGTGCGGGGAGTATTGGCGTGTCCATACAATAAAACGCAGATGTCCTGAGCGGTTCAACACAGTACACATGGATTCATCTTGTGCACCCGGACCCACATCCTTCTGACCTCAACCCCCCTCTAGGATCTGTATTTCTCCCAGGGGCACCATATCTTTTCCCACTTCTTGGGGCAAGCCCTGGTCTCATACACCACTTTCTATGTCCATGTCCTTTTTCCAGTCGAATAATTTGGGAGAGATCCGTGCACCCCACAGCCGTGCTATGTTGCGTTTAGCGACCCCAGCAGCTAGCATTAGCCAAATTTTTATGTACGAGGGCCATCTATCCTCCCCAGTAATGCCCAATAGAAGCCAGCATGCCCCCGGTTGAATATAAGTCTCCAACACCCTGATATCACTCCCGCCACCTTTGTCCAATATCGCTGTATTATTGGGCATTCCCAGAGAATATGAAAGAATGTGCTGGGTTATCCGCAGCCTCTAACACAGTGGTCCGACTCTGCCCGTCCAAACTTGTACTGAAGTGTGCAGGGATAGTACGCTCTGTGCAGAATTCGTAACTGAATTAGTCGGAATCTGGCCCTTATAGCGATTTCTCTGGGGCTCTGTATCGCCTCCTGCCAGTCATCGTCTTCCAACATACCTATGTCCAATTCCCAAGTTGCCCGAAGTGGCCCAAGGAGGTCAGGTAGGTTATTCATTAGCTTTTTGTATGTAAGGGAGATTGCTTTGTCAGGGATTGGGTCTAGTAACAGTCGGTCTTCTAATGGGGCGTACTCAGGTATAGTTTCCCCCTTCCTTAATGTGACACCTTAGCGCATGTTTCAGTTGAATGTACCGATATTGCTCCGTATCTGCCAATTGATACTCTCTTTGTAGTTCACTAAAAGTAATCAGCCGGTCCGTCTCCATATGTCCCCAAGGGTGTCTATACCTATGCGACTCCTGCTGCGGAATCCCCTAAGTCGTCCCATCTCTCTCAGCCCATTACTGTGCCACAATGGGGTCTGTTGGGTCAATCTGTCCTTCCATCCTAGCACCTTAGTGGCAGCATACCATGCTTGTACCACCACCTGAGTGTGCGCAGGGAGCAGCCTCCCCCCTCTGCCCTGGTATAACACCGAGGGGTGCCCCGCGTTCCCATAGCCTGGCGATCCACTCTGTACGCGGGCTCAGACTGTGGTGCGTAGACCCAGCCATTGATATTTAGAAGTTGAGACGCTAGGTAGTAATTTCTCATATCTGGTATAGCAAGCCCACCCTCATATACCCGTTGGAGTTGACAGAGTGCTATTCATGGCGCCCCTCTGCCCCAGAGCAGGTTGCATTGCTCCCCTTCAATGGTGCGAAAGAAAATGTCCAGGAGTTTATACTGCGTGTTTTGTATCACATAGAGTAGGCGCGGGAGGGCCACCATTTTGAACAACACTGCCCTTCCCATAAGGGTAATGGGGAGTTGACGCCAGTGGGCAGTGTCCTCACTGAGTCTCGCCAATTGCGTATGAATGTTCATGTGCAGAAATTCCTCCGGCGAGTGTGAGATCCAGATTCCCAAGTATTTAAATTTGTCCTGCTGTATCAGCGCCACATAATCAGAAGTTGAGTGGGGGAAGCACTCCAGCGAGGTTAAAAATGAGGGATTTATCCCAGTTTATTTGATAACCTGAGTAGGTACCAAATAACAAGATTACATTAATGAGCCTATGAAATGTCTGTCGAGGTCTGCCTGCATAGAGTAAAATACCACCTGCATACAACAATATAGGTTCCTCCCATACCCCCCATGTCTATACTTCTCACTACAGGATCTCCTCTGATCCATGCCGCTAATGGCTCGAGCGCTTACGCGAAGAGGATGGGGGATAGGGGACAGCCTTGGCGCGTACCTCTGTGGAGTGAGAAGGGTCTGGAAATAACTAAGCCTGGGCGTAGTTCGCGAAGTAGCGCTACGCGAAGCTACGCAAAGTGCAGTTCGCACTACGCGAGCTACGCGTAGCACTACGCGAACTGCGTAGTGCACTGTTCGCAATGATTGCACAGTGCCGGATGCTTGTCCGCACTGTGCAATCATTGAAAACGGCATCTTGCACAGTGCGAGCTGTCTTTACTGCCGCTCGAGTAGATTTTTACTCGGCGGCAGCTTTCTCAACGTGGACTGGTAGTTTCTCATCGCGAGCGGTCGCGAGCATACGCGACCACTCGCAATGAGAAACCTGACCTCCCGCGTTGCGAATCTCGCCGGGAGGTTTATTTTCCACGCTCGCGATCGTCAACTTGATGTTGCTGATCGCGAACGAGGAAAAAGTCTCGCCGGGATGTCATTTTGCTTGCTCGCGGTCGCCAACTTGACGTTGAGGACCGCGAGCAAGCAAAAAATGACCGCTGCACTACGCTACGCTACGCGTTTTTGCACTGTGCTACGTGCAATTCGCGTTGTGCGAAGTAGCGCAAACTTCGCAAACTACGCGAGCGTAGCGTAGTGCTTTGCCCAGGGTTAGAAATAACCCCATTAACCCGGGCGCTGGGGTCACAGTAGAGAAGGCGGACCCATGCCACAAAACTGGGACCCAGACCGAATCTAGCCAACACCGCCTGGAGGTAGGGCCATTCGATGCTGTTGAACGCCATGCGGGCGTCGAGTGACAGCAGCGCCGCGGGTACGTCTGGATTAGCCGCCGCAGCCTGCATCACCCCATATAGGCATCGAAGGTTTAGTCTGGTGTTACGCTGGGGCATAAACCCAGTTTGATCCGGGTGGACCAATGAGGAGACCACCGGGGCCAGCCGGTTTGCCAACACCTTTGCTAACACTTTTCTTTTGAAGTTGAGTAGGGAGATGGGTCGGCAAGAGCCACAAATCTCCAGGGGCTTATTCTGCTAAGGGATGACCACCACCGTGGCGCTTCTCAGGTCAGTGGGCAAACAGCCCTCCTGTCGAGCAGCAACACACATCTCTAGCATAGGTTTCACCATGGCAGTTGCCACACATTTAAAGAGTTTGTTAGGGCCGGCCGCCTTTCCCGATTGGAGGTCCTTAATAGCCCCTTCTAATTCCTCCGCCGTTAGGTCCCGGGCAATGTCCTCCCTGACCTCCTGCACCACAGTCGGTAGGGATAGGCCAGCAAGCAGATTTACAGACTCGCTAAGTGCCCTAGTAGATGCTGATTGGTAAACATTCTCGTAATACGTCGAGAACACCTCCGCAATGTCCGCTCCAGAGCAAAGGGTCCCCCCTGTGCTTGTTGTAATTTCCGCTACCCAACCCCCGATCCCGGTCTCGTCTCTCTAACCACGCGATGAGCTTGTTCGCTTTGTCCCCAACATCATACAGTCACCTCTGCGGGGCCAACGCACGTTGGCGTGCCGCGTCCTCCCATAAGTCCCTAAGTTCCTTCTGTTTAAGGCGAAGCCGCAGGAGCAGCCCCTGAGTGCCCGGCGTCTCCCGCGCCAGCTCCTGCTCCAGGGCCTCAATCTCGCGCTCCAGTTCATCGCACTTGGAGCGGCTTTGTTTCCTTTTTATACCCACCTCTGCCTGAATGTAGCCTCTAATCACTACTTTGTACGCTTCCCAGAGTGTGCAGTGCGAGTCGACAGACCCCGTGTTCTCGTCAAAGTATTGTTTAGTGCGCTCCCGGAGCTTGTCCTGGAAATGCCGATCTTGTAAATCCCAGGGTGCAATTCGGGGGGGAAGCGTAAAATCCCTAATAGGGCCATGAAGCAGGATCTCCAACGGAGAGTGATCAGCTATACCCCTTGCCATGTGGTGGGCTCCACGGAAAAGTCCGGCTTGAGTGCATTGTGTAAAAATATAGTCTAACCGAGACCAGCCACCATGCGCAGCGGATTTGTGTGTGTACTGCCTACAGGAGGGAATGTACAGTCTCCATAAGTCTGACAAGCCCATCGCAGACGCAAACGTCCGCAGTGGTCCTGCCTCCGCAGCCCTGCTCTGTCGCGTAGTCCTATCCCATTCCTGGGACATCACATCATTCATGTCCCCACCCAATATTAACACCCTGGATGGCATGTCCAATAATGAGGTGCTTAGTTCAGGGAAAGTATCTATATGGAGTCTGGGGGGGACGTATGCGGAGCATAAATTTAGTTGACCTCCCCAGTGGGTCCCACCAAACGCAACCCGGGATGAACGGGAACGTATTTTTAACCAGGATCGCCACCCCCCTGGAGCCTCATGTAAAGCCCGCATGCACCCGAAGGGTGTAGCCAAACCGATTTAGCGCCAGGTAATGGTGGCCATGCAGGTGCGCTTCTTGAAGTAGGACAAGGTCGGGGGCATGTCTGCGTAAATATTGCAGGACCGCAGTCCGCTTGATCTTGTCCCCCAACCCATTAACGTTCCACGACAAGATTTTCAACGTCGTCACAGGTTGGCTGGCCATGTTGACATTCGGTAACATATATACTGCCCATTCACACTCAATGCCCACCTAAACCCACCCGCACCCCGGGGCCGACCCCCAATGCCTGCCCGCAGTCGTGCAGCTGGAATATAAAAAAAATCAAGCATTGCGCATATCTTATAATAACTGTAACAAGAAACCCTTTCAAACTCCCTCCCTCCCTGCAGCACTGCACAGTAGGTGTACAACTACCCACCTCCCTGATTCGCAGAGCGCCTGTCGCCCATAGAGTCTCATTTAAACTAAAGTGAGGCGCATGGTCCAACATCCCCCCACACCCGGCGTCCCTTAATACTAGAGCCTGGTTAAACATTTCAATCAAGTCCCTTCAGAATACTTGCGTAGAAGTCCCCGGATTCTCATGGGTGTTTATTAGTGTCCTGCTCGCCCATGATCCATTTACTAATGACAACAGCATTCTGGGTTGCGTCCGTATTGTAGAGTGCCCCGAAGATCTTTCACCGTTACTCTGATGGCTGCGGTTCATTACTCACAATTATCGCCTCCCTGAGCATTCCGCTCCGTGCCAGCGCTAGACTTACTCGCTCTTCCATTTTCTGGCCTGGACCTGTTTGCCCACGCTGCTCCCGGTGTGGCCGATTTCCGATCGTGCGCCATCTGTCTAACCAGTCCCATGTTTACTCCAGGCTGTCAAAAAACCACACCTTACCCTCCGATTTGACCCTTAATTTGGCAGGAAACATCATCGCATGTTTAAGGTCTTTTTCACGCAACGCTCTTTTAACTTTGAGGAAACTGCAACGTTGTTTTTGCACTTTCAGTGTAAAGTCTGGAAAGAATGTTATTTTGCTGTTTTCCCGGTGGACCGGGGTTACACAGCGCGCCGTTTGCAATATAGCATCCCTGTCCCAAAAGTTGACTATGCGCGCTACAATGGGTCTAGGTGGCGCTCCAGGTGTGGGTCTCCCACCTGGGACTCTGTGCGCTCGTTCGATTGAGAAGAACTGGGACCTGGGACTCTGTGCGCTCGTTCGATTGAGAAGAACTGGGACAGGCCTTTGGGCTGCATATGCTTTATTATGAGGTCCTCGACGAACAAGTCCGTCGCCTGTCCCTCCGCTCGCTCGGGTACACCTAGAATTCTCGCATCATTACGCCGAGCCCTACCCTCGTAGTCGTCCAGTTGAGCTTCCATCCTGTTGGTGCTGGCCTGAAGCTCTTTGACCTTTTCTTTAAGCATGGCAGAGTCATTGGTCAGTTCGATTGATGTGGCCTCCACCTCCTTGATTCTAGCGTTCATGTTGTGGATGTCCCTGATCAGGGAAACTTCGGATGATACACTGTCCATCCTGCCCTCCAGGGACGTCCGGACTGTAGTGATAGCTAACACTATGTCGTTTAGGGTCAGGTCAGTTTGTCCCTCGGCCGGTAGTGTTGTGTCGTGCGCGCCCTCAGGACCCTTTTCCTTTGCGTCCATTCCTTTCTGCCATACATATTTATCAAGTTTTGTTTGCATTGCTGTGCGGCCACCTTTCCCGCCCGCCATTTTGCCACCAGCGTGGGCTTGAGCACCCGGGTTTGACAGGCTACTCACCGGCGCCTACTCCAGGGCAGATGCTCTGTACGGCCTGTCGGGTGTCGCCAGCCAAGCCCTGCGTCGCACCCAGCTCAACCCCTTGTGCACCTTCTTCAAGTCCGGGAGTTTCCAGGATAATTTTCCAACCTGTGAGGAGCTCCGCAGGTGTACCCAGGAACCTACCCCACCGCCCGGGGGATGATCACCAGTGTAGTCCCCAATCCGCTGATGCTCCTAAAGGCGTCACCGGTCCTCGCAATTCTCTTGGGTTGCGTGGTTGCTGCGCTGTCACCGAATTTATGCCCCTGTCCCACGGGCCTGAGCCATATAGTCGTGGTAATGCGGAGTATGATTCACAATGGACGTCTCGTCTTACTTGGCTGGGCCGCGGGGTGCATCTTTAAGTCCAACAGATCACTGTCTTCCCATCTACACGGGGTGCACTCCCAGTGTATGCCCAGTTCAGCTGACCACAATACCCCCTCACAAGTCCATGGACCCCCACATTCTGTGCACAAGCTTCGGGTGTAGAGCTGCCGCACAGGCCGCCGGATCCAAGTCAGCCATGGAGTCGGCGGTAGGGCACGGCTTTTCCCACCGCTCCCCCCCAGTCAGTAGTGTGCGGATTCCTCCGGCGTAGTACTGCACACCACCGAGGAGGCTGATGCGTCTACCAGAGTGGTTCAACAGGCCATTTCATGGTCTAGCCGCGACCCGCTATCTCCGCGACCCCTTCTTCCCCGGCCGTCACCGCCGGAGCTCAATATTGTTCTCGGCCCTCGCTGCCTCCGGATTTGATGCCCCTTCAGAGCCTCTTCTGTTTTCGGCCGCAGCAGGGGAGATTACCGCTTCATGCACACCTCCGCCACTCTTTGCCGTCCTCGCGGGTGTTTCCTCCCCGTAACAGAGCCCCTCAGGGTCATCCCGGCGCCATTGTTGCGCAGGAAGTTACCGGGCCTGAAGTATATCTCCGGACTGCGGTGTCCAAACCACACCGCGCTTGTTTCCGGGCCGTTCCCGGTACTCACGGGCACTAGCAGCCTTGATAGTGGCTTGTTACATATAGGATTTATGTGCGAATATTACACTTGCCGGGTGTGTTGTGCCGGAGCCGCGCTAGTGTGCGGCCATCTTCCTCAGCGGTTGGCCACGCCCCCCAAGATGGTGATTTTAGCACTGCAAACCCTTTTTTTTTATGCCATTTGCATACAAATGCTTTCATCTGCAGCTCTTTTTTTTCCAAACCCCTCCACCCCACAATTAGCTGGATTTTGCCTAATTCCTCGGGCCCCTCACAGGAAATCCACAAACCCTGGGTACCTTTAGAATACTCAAGATGCTGGAAAAAAGAATGCAAAATTGGCGTGGATACCGTATGTGGACAAAAAGTTACGGGGCCTAAACTCAAACTACTGCCAAATAGCCCAAAAAAAGGCTTAGCACAGTGGAGGAAATGGACCAGCAGGGAAGGGGTTAACGACCCCAGAAGGATGGAAGGCTGTGTTGGCCCTGCCTTGATTTGAACTTGTGCCCTTCTGACCGCTCCAAATATCAGTGGTGACCTGTAACTCGCCAGCCATCCTTCCTTCTCCAGGTGTCACTCCGTCTGTCTGCCGATCTGTCACTCCGTCTCAACACCTCTAACTCGGTTCTAGTTTGAGAACCTGACTAGAAAAGAACCTCAACCAGGATTCGAATAAATGAAATATCCATTTCAGGTGCAGGTACAGCTCATCAGTAAGGCTTGTTGTTTCATCAGTGGATCTCTCTGATCCAGGTCTTTTGGTGCCTTGAGGCCCAGGAGGGGCTGTGTCCAATTGCAGACACACCCTCTTTACGGAAGGGTTATGCAGCGTGTGTTTTTTACAATATCACGAGACAGGGTCTGTAGCAAACCCAATTCATCACACTAAAAAGCTGCTTATTAGTATCTCGTCATGGCGTTTCCATGACTAGAGGAGCTCCAGGCATTTCTTCAAGGACAGAAGGACCTTATCACCTGTGCAGAAGGAGGTGTCATTCTCCACCTCGACAGGCGGATTTATTTATGCATTTTCATTTTTAGAACTTGCTGCAAGCACAACTGTCTGCAAGATGTATTATTACCATTTAAAAAAATATGTAGAGTGGGCTTTAGATCTACCCTGAGGAGGATATGTCTCTCACCGCATGCTATTGGCTATTTGGTGTATGACTCCACCTTTAAGGAAGTGCTTCCGCTGGAATGTACCCAGGACTATTTTATATCTAAAAAGTACAACTGATCATCACTCTGGTTCCCACACTCACTTCTTTATCTCTGAATGCATTCTATATGGAAAGCAATAATGTTTTGCTACTTGTTTTTCCTGCATTGGCAAAACCAGAAAGGCAGATTATAATGTGATAAACAACATGTATGCTATAACTGCAAGGGCAAATATTAGTCAAATAACGGTCCCAGGGTGGGCCAGTGGTGGGCGCAGAAGTGAGCTTGCGTAATTGGAGGGTGTCATTTGTATTTGGCACATATAGGAAGAACCCCCCACACCTCATGTCTAGCGTATGTCTTTGAAGTGCCTGTGGGTCTCACCTCTCTTTCATAAGAATGTTTGACAAACTCAGTTTTAAGTGGTAAAACGTTTGGTTATGCTCTTGTGGCTGCTGGGAAGGCTTCCAAATCTTCACACTTTGGTGCTCAACCTCATTAGGTTGTCGAGGGAGCGAAGTGTGGAGGCCACACAGCATAAAATTGAAGGAAGGAACATTGGCCGCTGTTGACCCGAGCCTAACATAACATAACATGTGTATTTTGTAAAGCAATTGTTCACCCAGAAGGGTATCTTGGTGCAGAATAACAGATGTTTATTGTTACCCAACTCAATGGTACTCATTTTATCGACCTCAGAAGGATGAAAATATGAATGGATCCGCCAGGATTTGAACCTGTGACCATGAGGTCAAGCACAGGCCCCTACTGTGGACGAATAAGTCCATTAAGCCACCAGACCCTGCCTGGCTCCAGAACCTGAGCATGGGTGAAAGAGGATGAGCCCTGGTCACAGTGTGCCTAGTGAGAGCCTGCTGCAGCTCACCTGTATGGATGGGAGCTGTAGTTACAGTTTTAAGAAGCGTTGTGTGCAGGTACGGGTGAAAGCCGAAGTAGCAGTGTTATACGGACCTGTGAGCATGTGTGTTTAACTGTGAGGGCACCTTTACTGGTGAGAAACTAAGTAAGAGTGTGTTATAGACCTGTGTGTAGGCACAGCAACTCAGGTGTGTCTTGCTGCGCGGGCACTTTAAGTAGGAACCTCCGTAACAGTGTGCAGGTAAAGCCCCTCAGGTGCACCTCGGTGTGAGTGTATGTGCACAATTCAGAGCCTCAGCAACAGGGTTGTATAGACCTGTGTGCAGGCCAAGTTTCTCAGAGGTGCCTCACTCTTAATGTGTATTTACAAGTAAGAATCTCATTAACTTCTAATGTAGACCTGTGTCCATGTGAAGCATTTCAGGGAATTCAGAGGGGCACTGGAGTAACAGTGTTATAAAGACATTCGTGGCAGATTTACAAACATTTTGAGCTGTGTTTGCATCACAAAAGTGACACAAACCTGTGCAAAATGTTTTTTACTTTCCAGTGCAAAACTTATTTTGCGTTGGAAAGTTGCCTGAAAGTAAGTAAAAAACTGCGACGCATTGGTCAGCATCAAGACGGAGCTCCATGTTGGGTACAGAGAATTCCCGTGCAACCCCCATGATTTTTTACACAAAACACTATCTACTAACAATAGTAGACAGGGTTTTGCACCAAAAAATAATGCCCCTTAAAAGCAGGTGTTACAATAGAGAAATGCTTTTATTTCTCCTAATGTTTTCCACTTTGCATCTGTACTGCACTGTACAGCAGACATCCGACATGGAAAAAGTTTTAAAGTTAGTCTAAGCATAGTAATTTGACCTGAAGGGTATCCTCGCAGAACAAAACCTATGCTAGACTCCCGCAGACACCTTTGCTCTGTGACGCAAAGGTGGGTGAGTGGCACTCTGTAGCCTAATTGTCCTCTAGCGCTAGGGAAAGAGCAGAATAGCACTATATGTTAGTAGATTTGGCACTTTCCTGCTCTCCCCCTGTCACACAATGCAGTACAGCAGCTTTGGGTGCTACACTGCGTTGTACAACAGTTTTGAAAATCTGGTCCCCAGTGTGTAAATTCTCTCAGATGTGCTGCATGTGAGTGCAACATAGAGGTGAGAGCTGCAGTAGCAGTTCTATAAACACAGATGAGCAGGAAAAGCAGCAGTTAGCAGATGCAAGATGCAAGACATATGACCGAGAGGTCGCGAGGTGCAGGGAGCTGGTGTCAGTGCACCGCGGGTCTGCAAGGCTCAGGCCCCCGACTTTGGCGGAAGACAGCTGAAAACAGAAACAGTGACAGAGCGGATCAAGAGTGGGGGATCAATCATATTCCCGGTGGCACCACAGGCACACTGTACCGCTCCGCACTGTTACCAGTGCTGAGCTGGGAAAGTGACGCACAGCTTGGTGGTGCTTGGCAGTGGGGCTTTTGTTGGCACTCAGGCCCCACCCCCGTGCCTAACACTCATCCTGACAGTTATTCAACTGCCATGTCTATAAGCCGCTCTATCTGTCCCCTCCGCGCCCCTCTAGCACCCGCTGCAACCACAGAGACACCAGGGCCAGACATAGAGCACAGAGCCCAGCACTGGCGTGTGCAACACCAAAACCCAATGTGGTCTAATCTGCCTCTAGACCTTCCAGGACCTCAACCATGGTAAGAGCTGCACGTGGAGGGAGGTGAGGTTGCAGCAAGTTTAGACTCCGCTACACGGGTAGAGCCCCGGCTACAGAAGTGGCCCAACTAGGTTTGGGTGCGGCTTACGGACCGGGTGTTCTCCCCTGCCTGAGCCGGCTTGCCCATAATGATCATATACCCAGGATCCACCAAGGATCACCCATTCTGCCCCTCCAGCCCTGCAGCTAAAACTCGACTCGCACTACAGACTTTGTACCTACCACACTCACCCTCAGGAGGGTGGTGGGAGACTGACTGCGGGCCCCCGGCTTCAGGAAGGCACATCACTATCAGTATACAGTACTCAGCAGGAAAGCCTATGGCATACAGCAGGAGAGTGGCACTGAGCAAAAGGGAGCCATTTGGACTCACTCGGCCCCAGGGCACAACCCAAAGTACAGCCTAAAGCTCTAAGTGAGGAAAAGTGTGGAGGAAGCAAGATATTGTAGCTGCCCCTCAATCCTCCTACCACCAGTGATACCCAGCCTATTGCCAGCCAACTTCAGCACAACTCAAAACACTCTCAGAGGCCCCAGAAGAGTGCCTATAACTAAACGCAAGACAAGCAGGCCCCTCTAGTCAGTTGGAAGCTACCCTACAAGCTTCCCTTTATGGTGTACGGTTTGTACAGTCTGAACAGTTTGAATTATCTGAGGCAGGTGTCATGTGATTACACAGGCCCCAGGTACACACACTTCCATTTTACATGCTCACGTTTAAAGTTGGCATCTTTTAAGATGATGAATTTTAACACACATCTGCTTGCATGGCCTCTTGAGGTAAAGTACTCAGAAATGGTTTACAGATACACTTTTTTGTAGACACACTATCAGGCCTTAGAACATTCTGTACAAAGACATAGTACGCTGATCAAAATGTTGTTGTTTGTTGTTGTCCATTCAGGAACAGCCCTGGATGAATTGAATAAACAATGACAACAGGACCAAGACTCAGGCATGGAACGTATAGGTCCAGTTTATTATATAAACTGTGGCAGCTTTTCTTTAGGCAGAGGAGCATCTCGGTTGATTGTCAAAAGTCGCCCCATGCCTGAATTTTGGCCCAGCTAAATTCCAACACCATCCTGAAGAACATGGCGGCCTGTTCTACACCAAGGCTGGCTGCCAGATGGCACAAGTATACAAGCAAAAACTCTACCTAGGTACTATAAGAAAAGCTATACGTCAACTGTTAATAGACCACTCTGGCTAAACCCAAATGACCAAATTCTTCACCACTAGCAAGTTGAATTAAACATAGTTTTTATTTTATTTTTTCATGTTAAACACATTGATCTATCACAAATAAATATCATATCATAGAAAAATCATAAAGAAAACAGACCCCATTGTTCATCCACCACTACCAACATACATACAAAATCATACTCAATCGTCCTCCTCAGATACCTTAGCGGCCATTTCTCGGGAGAGCTGCCTATACCAGTGAGCTTCGGATGTTTAATACACCTTTTTAAGATTAACAAAAAAGATCATCGAGCTAATCGTCGCATTTATCCTCATACTGGAATCTACCGCTCTAGAGGCCCATACGAAGCATTTGTTTGGCGATTCCTGAATTGGAGATTATTATTTCACCTATACTGAAACTCGAGCCTCGCCAGAAAGCACTTACTCTTGTTTTCTACGATCCGTTACAGAGTTATTTCAGCTACACAGCACGCTTTTGGTCGCCATTATTCTTGAATTTGTTCAGTCACCCTATCCGCCTCAGAGGAATTTTTAGTTATACTGCTTTTCATTTCTTTAAGCGTAGACAGGCCCCATTGCCAACTTTTTCTTAAAGTTCCATATGCGCCCTGAAGAAGGTGATACCCAGAGAAAGGGGTTGTCTCACCGAAACGCGCGTCGGCGCTTGAATAAGTTCCCTTCTTGGATTATTTTGTCCCTACTATGTTGGATCACTGATCAATATATTTACATACTTTTTTTCTATGTTGCATTTTTTCATCTTTGATATCAAATTGCAAATTAATTTTTCAGAATCTGCGAGATCCTTGATTAAGATTAGTTTTGGGCTGATCCGTTTTATATTAATGTCTCATGGGAACTTGAATTTTTATCATTTTTTCAGATTTATTTGGTATGCCTTTATATGTGATATGAGTGAGGACGATTGAGTATGATTTTGTATGTATGTTGGTAGTGGTGGATGAACAATGGGGTCTGTTTTCTTTATGATTTTTCTATGATATGATATTTATTTGTGATAGATCAATGTGTTTAAAATGAAAAAATAAAATAAAAACTATGTTTAATTCAACTTGCTAGTGGTGAAGAATTTGGTCATTTGGGTTTAGCCAGAGTGGTCTATTAACAGTTGACGTATAGCTTTTCTTATAGTACCTAGGTAGAGTTTTTGCTTGTATATTTAGTCTGTATTTTTCCCCTGCATCTCTACCTTTAACCACTTTCAGGGGTCCCCTTGCTTATGAGTAGTTGCCAGATGGCACAAGCCCACAGCTAAATGGGGAGTTAGATCACTCTAAGGTATTCTTGCAGACCTGCACACCCTATGCTTTATAGTATAGGCAGCGCTAGGTAGCAGTGCAATTATATGTATGCATATAATCTAATACAATCAATCAATCAGACATTTATAGAGCGCAGCAAATCACCCATGAGGGTCTCGAGGTGCCATAAAGGCACAATGGTTAAATTATTCATTCTGTTCGCCATTCTTGTGATGCTAGTAACATTGTTTGCTCCATTCTATTAATCATTGCAGTCATTGCAGTGCACGTGTTTTACACAAGAGTACAATTGCTTCAATAAATGTTTGAAATGCCAATCTGCCTACTTCTTGTGTCTCCCTTTGGCCATGCCTGAGTTACTAATGAAATGGTAGAATCTGTTTCCACGATTTCCTTGGGGGAATTAGGTTTGTTGTGTTCTGAGGTTGCAGACACCACCTTGTCAGTTTAGGGGCCCAGATGGCACACTGTAAGCTAGCCAGGTATTAAGTCAACATATTCTGATGGTATGAGTGAAGTCAGTCCTACATAATTTTGAAACTTATGTTGCCTAAATGCACAGTCTTAGTGAGAAAGTAGGAACCATAAGACACAGGTATTTGTGATAACTAAAAGGAGAGCCAGGACCAACAGAAGCCCTACCAAAATCTCAGCCGCAAGTAGATCCGCCAATGTAACTCAAAAATCAAAAGACCCTGGCATTGGTCTAGCTCCAGCCCAACCCCAGATACTTCACAAGAACATCTACCTTACATAGGGAATGCACTGTGGGAACCTCGGAGAAACAACAACAAATACCGCCCATACCAGACGAACTGGCTGACTTAGTAGCACAATCTCTGGAACATTCCCCGGAACAATCCCTGGTACAAAATCCCCACACCAAGGAACTGCCTGAATGACATTTTTCAGCCAAAGCACCATGCCAGGGTCCTCGCCCAGGCTGTTTCCCACAAAGAACTGGGTGAAGAACTAAACAAGATAACTGAGATATCCTCGGTTTTCACTTCAGCGTCTGCTATTAATGCCATTAATGAAGATCTCGGAGAGCACACACTGCAACATGGCAATTGTTTCCTGGGTGTTCTGTTTAACGCACACACACCTCCTTCATTATAGCACCACATCCCTACTTTCAAACCAGTGCAATGCAAGGCTGTAAGAGTAGTAGAAGGGACAAAGCTCCTCCATGAACTGTCAGAAGAAGCAATGGTAGGGGGGCTCAGGCACCACCACTCAAGCTACACGGAAAGGTACTGCGACTCACAGAAGGAAACACTACCTATCCTAGTAACTACAAGTAAGCAAAATCACCCCATTACAGTGGCAGATGTCAACAGCCTGGACAGTGACACAGAGCAAACAACTAACAGTATTAAATCTCAATCTAGCTGACCCAGACAGGACTCACTTCTAGCATCAATAAATACGACATTGGCCACCTCTATCAAGGCTCTTACGTGGCAGTCACACAAGCTGACGCTCCAGATGGATACCATGCACACCATTGCCACGGTAGTAATTGAGATGGAAGCAAAAATTGACAAACAAGCTCCCAAACTAGATGTTAAATGTAGCGCTCAAGGCGATAACTGTTCATGCCTCACAATCATGGAGAAACTCAGCACAGTCCTGAAAATATTTGCATCACTAGTCACCAAGTTAAAACTCAGCCAGATACATCCAAACTCACCCAAGCCAAGTAAATCGCCATCGCATGAGGGATGCAAGAACAATCCGCAAGTCATCCCAGATGGGACACTCGAACCAGCTAACTGTGGCCATACCGATACCCCATCCCACCTCTTCGCAACTTCTCTCATTAAAGAAATGCAACCAAAGTAAAAGAAAAAACACATAACCCCCACCCAATTAAATTCAGGGGCCTTAGCCCCCACGGGCAACCCAGAGGACTCCAAAGTTAATGACAAACCATTGTCTGGAAGAACAAAGAAGTGCCTGAAGAAGCACTCAAAAACTTACATTGCCGCCTTTCAATAGGTCCCGGCACTTAATACTAGTATTTAATAATACTATTATTTGTAAAGCGCAAACAATTATCCGAGGGTGTCAAGGCGCTGGGGGCCGTTGGGAAGATTAAGCGAGATATTGCTTAGAGTCACATGGTGCTGGGTTAACCTGCGGCAGTCACCGGGGATCGAACAGTGAGCCCCCATGTTCCAGAGTAAGCCGCCCTGCCCGCTGCGCCACACCTCTTTACACTTACACAGCCTCCCCGAACAAAGCCTCATGTAGCAACTAGGGCAGACCCAGAGCCCACTTCTCATTTGGCTACAAAAACAGTGCAAAAGTTCTTACCAATCGTTCTGAAAAAATTGTCAGGAATAACCCATGTGACATCGCGGAAGCACGAATCTTATTCGCATACAAGCAAAGCTCAAGACCAACCACCTCTGCATGTGCGGAACTAATTGGCCCAGCTTACTCATTACCAGGAAACAGACTTCCTGTAGCCCCCTCCTCCCTAGAATACACGGCGGAAGTGACAGGCCCAGCTCACTCACCATCAGGAAACAGACTTCCTGTAGCTCCAACTTCCCAAGAAAACATGGCAGCAAGTGCCAATGCCCCGTCTCTATGTCCGCCAGGATAACTTGCAACACTATGCACTTTGGAAGCTACAGAGGCATGTATACAGACTTCAACAGACATTCCATCATGGAGGAACATTCCCCCAAAAACACGCTCCACCTCAACTACCCTAACCAGAACATTCTAGGCCACGAATACAGCATAAGTCCACACCAAAGATCCCACAAACAGCCACTCGGACAACACCACAGTTTCAATACCAGAGTACATCTCACGAGGAAGTATAGACATTGTAAACAGTTCAAACATCTTGCAAGTTCTGCAACATATCCCAGAGTTGGCTCATGATACAGCAGACGATCTGACACAGCTGCAATTCAAATCCCTGATTGGCAACACATCGAACGAATCAACAATAGCCACCTGGAAAAACTGCACTCTTGACCAAAACATAATAGCAGAAATAGCTCAGTTTGCCAGCTGGGGTATCCAGGTACAGGCGCCAGGACAAGAAATGTACCCACATATGCTGATGGAAGAACCTCCCCACCATCGGACTCAAACAACTGGTCACCTCACCAAACCACTTCGCAGGACACACGCTTAACCCCATCTTCTCCGCAAGCAACAACATCTCCATCAGCCACACCTCCGAGATACATTGGACCGACCACCACTGCGTCCACTTCTTCACCAAACCCACCGTACACCACCACGCCAACCGCTATCCTCACAGAAGCTGGAACAAGGTTATCAAAGACCATCTAACATCCTCCCTCAGCAAAATCCCACCACCGACATCCACGGACGCCAACGCTAAAGCACGCAACCTCCACCTATGGATCTCCAACGGGGCCATCACACTGGCTCCCCTCAGAAAACCCTCAGGCAAGCAGCCCTCCAAGAAAGTCAGCTGGTTCTCTCCTGCCCTCCAAGAGTCCAGGCACACCTGCAGGCAGCTTGAGAAAAGATGGAGGAGCAGCAAGATCTTGGCAGACCATGCAGCCTTCGAAAACCGACGTCACCCACACCACCACCTCATCATAACAACAAAGAAAACTGTCATACAGGAATGAATCAATGCACACAACAGCAAAGAACTCTTCACCCCGGTCAAAGAATTAGCCAAACCCAGCACGGAGACAACAGACATTCCCCCTTCCAAAGGTCTCTGCAACATGCCACCTTTTTCCACTGCACGATCAAGGAGATCTACGACAGCTTAGCAACCCAAGACCCACCCACCCCACCCGCAACCACTGCACCCAATGGCTTCAGAACCCAGCAGACCCTGCCCAACTGGACCACCCTCACCTCTGACGATACCCTTAGGATCATGAAGAGCATCCACTCCGGAGCCCCTTTGGATCCCTGCCCTCACCACATCTTCAACAGAGCCGGCACCTCCATCGCCCCCGAACTCTGCCGCACCATCAACTGCTCCATCGAGTCCTCTACCTTTCCTTAAGACTGGAAACACGCATAGATCAACCCCCTGCTGAAGAAACCCTCTGCCGACCCGACGGACCTCAAGAACTACAGACTCCTCTCCGCTCCCCTTCCCAGACATAGTCATCGGGAAGGCCATCAACGTCAAACTCTAAGTTCATAGAAATGAACTACATCCGAACCTCTCCCAATCGGGCTTCAGCAGCAACCACAGCACCAAGACCGCACTCCTCGCCGCTACAGACGGCATCCCTACCCTCGTCGACCGAGGCGAAACTGCAGCCCTCATCTTCTTGGACCTCTTGGCTGCCTTCGACACCCTCTTCAACCACACCCTCTGCGCAAGACTCCACAGCACTGGCAAAGCCCTAGAATGGATCCACTCCTTCCTCACCGGCCGAACACAGAGAGTCAGAGTTCTACTCAGAACCCACAGAGATCAGCTGCAGAGTGCCTCAGGGCTCCTCCCTGAGCCCCACCCTCTTCAACATCTACATGGCCCGCTTGCAGCCATCGTCAGAAACCACGGACTCAACATAGTCTCCTGCACCGATGAACCCAGCTGATTCTCTCCCTCACTGACGAACCCACAGCCGCCAAGAGCAACTTCCACAACGGGATGAAGGCAGTCGCCACCTGGATGAAGGACAGGTGTCTCAAGCTCAACTCAGAAAATACCAAAGCCCTCAGCCTGGGACGACGCCTGGTTGCCCGCAGTGCTCGGAACACCCCCACACCCATGGACCACGCACAAAACCTCTGCATCACCCTGGATTCCTCGCTCTCAATAAACTGCCAAATCATCACCGTCTCATTCTCCTGCTTCCACACGCTCCGCCTGCTTTGGAAGATTTTCAAGTGGATCCCCAGCAACTCTAGAAAAACGGTCACCCATGCGCTCGTTAGCAGCAGACTTGACTATGGTAATGCACTCTACACCGACACCACCCAAAAACTCCTAAAGAAACTGCAGAACATCCAGAACTCCTCCACCAGACTCATCCTGAACATCACCCACCGCAGCCACATCACCAGTTACCTGAGAGATCTCCACTGGCTCCCAATCAACAAAAGAATCACCTTCAAGCTCCTAAGGCACGCCTACAAAGCCGTCCACAACACCGGACCTGCATACCTCAAACACCGCCTCTCCTTCTACACACCCACCAGATATCTCTGCTCTGCCTAACTGGCCCTGGCCACCATCCCACGGATCTGCAAGACCTCGGCTGAAGGAAGATCCTTCTCATACCTCGGTGCGAAGACCCAGAACATCTCAGGCAATCACCGTCACTGCCTCAATTAAGGAAGGACCTCAAGACCTGGCTCTTCGACTGAACCGCAGATCCCCCCGCCCACAAAGCCTTGAGATGCTAATGGATCAGTAGTCCCGGTATACAAGAAACCTGATTGATTGACTGAACAACAGCAAAGCACTGAATTTTATGCAGAGTGGCGGCCAGCTATGTCTTGAAGAAACCTTCACACTATAACCTCTACTAATCCAGGGCTTTGCAAAATCCCAGCATCCTGCCAAAAAGACTAACTTATTCAGCAGACCATCCAGAGATCTATCCATCTATGTTAATTTGGCGCTAGCAGCAACTGCAGCAAAAATCACCATAACTACAGACTTGGCACAGGCCGTACTCTTGCTGGGTCTGAAGTTGAAGGAGCACACAACACCGATACTGGTAATAAATGTGTAATTCAACTGCAAAGATAGCCCAAGGCTTGGCAAGATGAGAGAATTGGTTGGGATCCTGGAAGAGCTGGTTCACGCCTACCCTTCCAGCAAGATAATAATAACTGACTACTTTAATACCCGAAATATGGGGGCCAAGCTCGTGGATAACCTTCTGATCGATCCAGCAGGCAATACCTTAATCATATTTCTTAAAACATATCAACTGAAGTCCCCACAAGGCAGACTCCCACTCACAACAAGGGCAAGGATGTAAAACAATACTTCAACACTGGACTATGTGTTCATGAGCAATCCCCTCTCGGAACAACTTCTGGACTTCTCTATGGCACAGCAGCAGTCCAGCCATCACCTCCCACTAACTACAGTGATATCCTTGGCTCATTGAAAGGTGGGTGCTGCTGGGGTTCACGCAGACTATTTTATTTGAATGATCTGTGCATGCCCATTTAATTGGCGCTTCCATGATGAATGTACTGTTGTTCTTCTAATATGAAGATGCCTCGGTTGTTATTTGCAGGCCCCACAAGACATTTTAGTGGTCATATGTTTTTTCATGTTATGCATTTCTTTCTAAAATGTGGATGTAAAAACAAATGTGTTGACTATTTTCCTTACAGTACCTTGTTCTTTTGTTTTTTGTTACTCCTGACCTCCTCTTTGCAACCTTGGTGCAAATAAGTGTGCTGTTCTATTTGGTGTTCCTTTTCATAAAGCAGCATAAAAAAACAACAAAAAGACCTGTATGAAGAGCACATAAACAGCTTGCTGAAATGAGACAGACAGGCTGGCGATATGTTAATAACCTCAACAGTAACCCTTAGGACAGACGTAATGAAGTCCCTGTTGACACATGGATCAAGCATGTCCAAACACTCTTCTGCACGTCTTCCTCTAAAGCCACGGAAGCCAACCCTGCAGTGCCACATGACAGCACTGTGCACAATCACTCGCACAACAAAAACAGGGTACGGCACACATCCAGCCATTCAACAATCCCAACGCACTTGGACCGCAGCCGCATGATTAAAATCCTCAAGCCTCATCCTGGCCCACAGTTCTTACCACCCTCTACCTGTCCTGCAGTGTAAATGCCACAGTCCCTGAATCTTGGAATGATTCGATCCTACCACCTATGCACAACAAGCATTTGCAATTACAATAGGTCTCGCATTTGCTATAGTTTAAGCTATTGGCATTGCAAATGCCTTTTATTTATCTGTTTTGCTAATTAACACATTAAAAAGGCATTGTCATTTACAATGCCAATAGCTCAAACTCTTGTAAATGCGAGACCTGTTTCATTGTAAAGAAGCGGCCGCCATTGTCCCGGCTGCTCGGAAAGTGAAAGCACGCATGGTGCGCTGAATGTTGCAGGAAAGCATGTTGTGCCTGCAGTAGGAGAAACTCATTAAAGATAATAGTGCTTACAGACTTAAAAAGACGTACTGTGTAACAACAGAAGTAAAAGGGCAAGTCCTCATGGGAGGTTACAAATGAAGACAAGGCGGTACTAAGGAGGGACTAACAAGCCTATTAATGAATCAGAAGCCAGCATTTAGGAAGGGCAATGACACAAGCCAATAACAAATATGGGCGGAGAGTGGGCGGGGCTTCTATTCCATTCTCCAATACAATATGCGCTGCGCAGGCTCGACCTAAAAAGGGTGATAATACGGATCCGGCAAACTACAGAATGATTGCGCTACTGGACATGGAAGCCAAGGCATATGCAAGTCTCCTACTAAACAATCTAGACAACTGGGCCAGAGATTAGGGCATTCTCCCCATCTATTAATCAGGCTTCAGGGAAGGGGCTTCTACTACAGATAACATCATAGCCTTGGCTTACCTGGTCGAGCAAGCTACCCAGTCAAACAACCATCCGCTTTTTGCATGCTTTGTCGATTACTCTGCAGCTTTCAACAGTGTGGATAAACATTACTAACCTGGGGAGTCCCTAAAAAGCGTCTGGAGGCTGCAATCGCAGTTTAGTCCCAAACCTGGGTCTGAATCAAGATCACACAAAATACAGAGACTGACAAAGTGTACATGGAACAAGGCTTTAAACAAGGATGTGTCCTTGAGCCCATGATGGTAAACTTACTAGTAATAAAGTTACTAGTAGTGAAGTTACTACTAGTAAAATTACTAGTAGTAACTTACCTTTGTGAATACCGAAAAGCAGTACAGTTAGGTCTAAGTTAGACTTTTGTTCTAAACTTAGATTTCAGGTGTAAAGTTAGACTTTAGGTGTAAAGTTAGACTTTAGGTGTAAAGTTAGACTTTAGGTGTGAAGTTAGACATTTAGTCTAATGTTTTTCCTTTGTGAATTGGGCCCGTAGTGTTTAGAATTCATGCAGCAATTGAAGTGATCAAATGACAAGAGAGGCACCAGTAGAGGCAGATGCCTTTGTTAATTAGATATTTGTCAAAGAGATATTGGAATAACATGAGTGCAAAGGTTTAGGGATGGAGTACAACTGCCAGAGTTATGGGCAGACACAAGTCCCAAAAGAGGGTGGACGTTGGCCTTAAATCAGAGCTGAGATGCATTAGCAGAGCTATGTGTACGCCCGGTACTGGAACAGCTGGAGGTTGTGAATGTCAGCTTTGAAGTGCACTGGTAGGGCTATGTGTGTGTCCGGAACTGAAACAGCTGGAGGTTGTGAATGTCAGTGTTGAGTTGGATTGGCAGAACACTATGGGCCTGATTCACAAAGGTAAACTTAGACCAAAAGTCTAAGTTTACAACCAAAGTCTAACTTTACTACTAGTAAAGTTAGACTTTTGGTCTAAGTTAGACTTTTGGACTAAACATAGACCAAAAGTCTAGCTTTACTAGTAGTAAAGTTAGACTTTAGGTCTAAACGTAGACTTCAGGTCTAAACTTAGACTTTTGGTCTAAGTTTACCTTTGTGAATAAGGCCCTATGTGTGTGTCGAGTACGGGAACAGTCAAAGGGTGTGTATTTCAATGATGAGGTACATTGGCAGAGCTATGTGTGTGGCAGAGGTGTGTGTGTGTCCAGTATTAGAAAAGTTGGAGGTTGTACATGTCAGTGTTGAGGTGCATTGACAGAAACATATGTGCTTGTCCAGCACTGGAACAGCTGGAATTGTGCATTACCAGTGTTGAGGTGCCTTGGCAGAGTTATGTGTGTGTCCAGGTGTGCATGTCAGCGTTGAGGTGCATTGGCAGAGTTGTGTGCGTGTCCTGTACTGGAACAGCTGGAGATTGTGTATGTCAGTGGTGAGTTGCACAGGCAGATCCGTGTATGACTCCCTGTGCAGCAAAAGGTTGACGAATAGAACAGACACAAACCAGCACAGGATGTTTGTAAAGAAAGTGAGAATGGCTGTGAGTCAAGCCACCTACAAATGGAACCTGCAGAAAGACCTAATGCACCGTGAAAGAAAACAAGACATCATGCACTGGGGAAAAAAGCAGAAGATAGCATACACCATGGGAGAAAACAAAGCACACTATGCACTACAAAAGAAAACAGAGGCCATCATACACCATGGGAGAAAACAAAGTACACCGTGCACTGCGAAAGAACCCAGAATACATCATACACCATGGGGGAAAAGAAAGTACAGAATGCACTACAAAAGAAAACAGAAGCTGCCATACTCCATGAAAAAAACAAAATACATTATACACTAAGAAAAAAACTAGACTTGGCTAAAATTTTAATTACACCAGAATACTTTCAGTAATTACGTATTACTCTTGTGATCGAAATTACCGAAACTATGCGATTACCGCAGCTTGATTAATTAAGAGTAATTTGAGGCAAATCCTACCACAGGAGAACAAACTAAGAGCATCATTTATGGGGAATTGGCGTAGGGCAGCACCGCAAGCCTTTTTGCTGTGCTGCCCTACACCAATGTGAAAGAGCGGGAATACACAGTATTTAATGAAATGCAGTGTATTCCTGTCCTTTCCCCCTGCGCTGGCGCACAATTTGCTGCCTAGTGCCAATGCAGGCACCCTTGCACCATGGATTTTTTTTTGTGCAGAATGCAGCACACATGGAAAGAGGAAAAAATATTTCTCCTCATTACGCCTGCCTTGAGGAGGCGTTAGGTTTTAGCCGTGCCCCCGGTTTATGTAAATCTGGGGCAGCGACAAAATCCATGGGTGTTGCGCAGGAAAACCCACCGCAACGCCCATGGAACGCCTCCCTGGTGGAGAGTAAGGCAACGCAGCGACTTGCACTGCTTTGTTTTACTCCATATCTATGAGGCCATGCAAACCCACGCAGGGTGGCCTTGTAGATATGGTTGAGAGGTTTGCACTGCTGGAGCATCAGAAAAGGTGACGCTCCGGTGGCGCAATCCTCCCTTAAATATGCCCCTCCGACAGAGTGAGCTGCTGCTGGAAACTGCTGTTCATGGACACAGGGGTTCATTTTGCGCTAAGAAAAATCACCATGCTCTATGAACGAAAACAAATGTTTTGAGGTTAAAAGAAGGTGCTTACTGGTGAAAAGCTGGCAGGCAGTGGGCGGGCTCTCATACACTGTCAGAATTTCTCAATTATGGAGATGTTGAGCTGAGATTGAGGTATGTAATTCAGGAAGGGGCATCATATTCCCGTCTTGAGGGAGTAAGGTCGAATGTCCCTGGTGCCATCCTCACACCCTTCCTTCCATCATTTACCCTTCATTCCACCCGTCCACGGCTTTGCACCTTTTTTACGTCCAAGCAGCCTTCCACAATTCTTTTCCTCACTCCACCCTTTCTTTCATTCAGCCTCCTACCATGTTTTTCATCCACGCATCCTCCCACGCATCTTTTCATTCTCCAATCCTGCCTTTCATCCTCCCACCCTTCCGTTCATCCTTCCACCATGCCGTTCATCCTCCCACCATGCCGTTCATCCTCCCACCATGCCTTTCATCCTCCCACCCTTTCTTTCATCCTCCCACTCTGCCTTTCATCCTACTCCTCTGTCTTTCGTCCACCAACTCTTCCTTTCATCCTCCCACCCTGCCTTCCTTCTACAACTATTTAACTCTGATCCATCTACAAAGCTATCTAACTTTGCTTGAAAATTAAATCTACTCTTCAGACGCAAGCCCAGCTCACCATACGCACTTTTTGTGTCTATTGGGATTTTCTCCAAACCACGTCTTTCGGTGCCTCGAGGACTTTTGTTGTTGTTTGAGGAGCCTCTGTGTCCAATCACAAATTCACCCTCTTACAGAATTAATTCAGAGTGAAGGCTTTTCAAACAAGAATAAATCACGGTGTAGTGTCTGTGACAAACCAAATTTACCACACTTAAAAGCTGCTTATTATTATTTTACCCATATCACCTCAGAGGAGATCCTAGGACATCCACCCAAGGACAGACACACCTTGTGACCTGTGCAGAAAGAGGTGTCATCCTTGGGACTTAGAGCTGATTGGAGGATGCTCAGCCTTTTCTGGGTATATAAAGGACTGGTCTGGGGTCAACAAATCATCTCCCAGAAGAAAGAAACATTGTCCTCTGGCGACCTGAGCACTACATCACAACCCGAGGATGAACAGCAGAGGATGGGCCCTGGTCGCAGTGTGCCTGGTGAGCACCTGCTGGAGCTTACCTGTGCAGGTGAGACCTCTTTAACAATGGTATATAGAGCTGAGTGCAGGTACAGGTGAGAGCTGCAGTAACAGTGTTATATATGGTTCTATGCAGTTGTAGACTCTCAGATGTGCATCACTGTAAGTACACCTGTGCAGGTGAAAGCCGAACTAACAGTGTTATACATGGTTCTGTATAGGTGTAGACTCTCAGATGTGCATCACAGTAAGTACACCTGTGCAGGTGAGAGCTGAAGTAACAGTGTTATATATGGTTCTATGCAGTTGTGTGCATCGCTGCAAGTACACTGGTACAGGTGAGACCCACTTTAACAATGATGTATTGATCTGTGTGCAGGTACAGGTTAGAGCTGCAGTAACACTGTTAGATATGGTTCTGTGCAGTTGTAAACTCTCAGGTTTGCATCACTGTAAGTACACCTGTGTAGGTGAGAGCTGCAGTAATAGTGTTAGATAGAACTATGTACACATAAAGCCTCTCTGATGTACCTTACCTGACTGTGGTGGCATCTGTAGAACCAAGAACCGCAGTAACCATAATAGTTAGGTGTGCAGTGCACCTGTACAGGAGAGTATATGAGTGACAGTATCTCATAGCCTTGTGTACATGTGACGCTTCTCAGGTGTGTTTCATGGAGAGCACTCTTGAGAAGGAGTATATCAATGACAATATTACACATGTGAGGCCTTCACATCTCCTGTCCTGCACCAGTGGAGACATGGCGGGCGCCCCTCCTGGCACAGCTGAAGGAGCTTCTTGTAAACTTACAGCTCGGGTGACAGGCACCATCGCCAACATTTTAGGGTACAATTTTTACAGCGCTTTGAGGACATGAGACAGGCACTGCAATGTCAGCGGCGCAACAAGAGTGCCATAGGCCCTAATGCAAGCAAGACAAATTGCCCCTCCTGTGCACATGGTCCGTAGTATAAGACAGGCATAATAGACCCTCACAGTAGGAGTAAAGTAGGACTCTCTCACCTCTGGGCCCTAATGCAGCAGCACAATTGTAAACAACACCCCTGAGCAAAGTGTCTAGACACCCAGAGTAATCTTTGAGGCACATCACAGGCGCAGGAGGGTCTTCCATGAGCATTTGTGAGGTATCGGTCCAGCAGGCCAGGGGCACCATAAAGATCGAGCTGTGATTAAAGGTCACCTCACCTGGACAGGTGGAAAGTGTCAATCAAATTTGAAGTGACTTTGAAAGTATGATTTCTGCCTGGGCTTATTTTACAAATCCTATAAGGAGTAGGACTTTGGGAGGAGTGGTTGTAGTGAACCTCTCAGGACATTTTCCAGTGCCAAGGTCCTCATTCTGGGCCTGCATCCCACCAAGATGTTCACGTCTCTGATTGGGCAATGTAATTCCTGGATCAACTGAGCTCATTGTAAGAAGTGGTCCTGTGTAGTATGGTATTTAGTGTGGTGCTTTCATAATGAATGGCTATTGGACAATGTGCTCAGTTTTCTGCATTGGGGGTCTCAGAATGGGGGGTGAGGCCTAAATCACACGTGCCAGAAGACGTAAATAAGTCTGGAAACTCAAACATGGATTTTGTGGAGTGTGCCTGCACGATTTCTGCCACTTTGTACAAGGAAACAAATCTTGCTGGTATGGGATTAGCACACGAGTTGGAATTACTATTTAGGCACAAAGAGGAGTTTGCACCCAAATCAGGATTAGTGCTGGCATCAGATGGCTCTACTTGAGGTACCTCAAGGACAACTCCATAGTCTCTTCTGTTACATTATAGAGAACTCTGTACATCTTCGGAGCCATCTGTGCTGCTGAAGGCCATTTGTTCTTGTGACACTTTTTTCTGAAACGTTCCTTCAGCAGTTAAGTCAGTATCCAAATAGGTGCCAGAACCACAGACTTCACCCTTGGCATCTGTGCAACCCTGAGTGCTTGAAACAAGCGGCCAAACCATGCCAGGAGGCACAGCCTTTTACCACCATATTGATGCTTAAATATCGATCCACAACAATATTGACAGCAAGATATCAGCTGCACAGTATCGACAAGGAAAGTGAAAAAGAAGGCATTGGAACAGTAAATCTCCACCCCTCAATATACTCTTACCTTGATGATACTCTGCAAGGTGATGTCCTGCAGCCCATACCGTTGAAGGTCGAGATTTGTCGTTTCTATATTTTGACATACAGCCCAACGTATACCTTATGTCATCTTTCAAAACATGGCTTTAGGGTTCCCTAAAGTTCTACAATCCTAATACTTGCATTGGGTGATTAAAATGTCCTTATGTCTCTTTTGCAGATTTTCTATGAACTGGAAAAAAATCGTAAGTACATTTTCAGTCGGGATATGTTTGAATTTGAGCGTAGCTCCTGTACGTAATAAAGCGCTATACTCTGGGCGATGGTGCGGGCTACATTGTGTACTATCTACTTATTCCCTTTTAATCAGATTTTGTGTATTTACAAAGGGAAAGAGAGTAAGATGTACCGCCCTGAATGATGTGTATCGTGCGCATGTGAGTCTTGTGCATGAACATAATGTTGCTATGAGTCACAAGGCGTGAGGATGAAAGGAGGAGCATTCACACCACTGACTGCATGCACAAAATGAAGTTACCAAGATAGGAAAGTGAGAATGAGAGAAACGCCGACAGAGAAGCAAAACCCTAAGCCCCATTGGCTGGGGGACAGAAATGGACAGAAATGGAGCGGTTTATTGATCGAACCGCTCCATTGTCTATTTACAACCGGTGTTTGGGAAAAGATTTACAAAGTCACACATTTTAGGGGCATCTGTCCCAAAAAGAAAGACAGGCCTGGAAATGTATCCTTGTTTGCCACAAATGTCCTAGCACCTGCAGGGCTCTGCGCATTTCACCCCCTCCCACACAATATGCCTGAACATGTGTGAGAGTTGGCAGAAATACACAGTTTGTGCAAAGAAAACACAGATGCACATTTGGACCCAGTAATTATTTCATCTCCTATTATTGCTTTCTGATTCTGCCTATTCCTGTGCACCAGAAGCTGATGTGAAGCTGGGAATGTGCCTTCTCTTTCAGACACCCGGCATTCAGAGGAGCCCCTGAGACCAGACGTCTTCGAGATCATCTCCAAAGAGAACCACGGTAAGAGAAAACCTCGGGCCTCTGGGCGCTACACTTTATTACACGTTATTCAACTGTGACCCTGATCCCAGGCGCCTTTGAGAACAAAATGGAACCAAGATAAGAGCAAACCTCAGGGCCTCAGGGCCTCTGGGCTCTCCCCTCTGTTAAACAGGAGTCAGAGGGGACCCTGAGCCCAGACATCTTCGACATCATCACCAGAAGGAACCAAGGTAAGGGCTAACCTCAGGGCCCCTGGGCTCTACACTTTGTTACATGATATTCAGCTGTGACCCTGATCCCAAGTGTCTTCGAGATCAAAAGGAACCAAGGCAAAAGCAAACCTCAAGGCCTCTGGGCGCTACGCTCTGTTAAACAATAGCCAGCGAAGCCCCTGATCCCAGACATTTTCAGGATCATCACCAAACAAAACCAAAGTAAGAGAAAACTTCAGTTCTCTGAGCTCTACACTATGTTACAAGATAGTCAGCTGTGACCCTGAACCCAGGTGTCTTCAAGATCATCACCAAAGAGAACCAAGGTAAGAGAAAACCTCAGGCTTCTGGGTGCTAGACTTTGTTATGCGATAGTCAACTGTGACACTAAACACAGACATCCTCAAGATCACCAAAGAGAACCAAGGGAAGAGAAAACCTCAGGGCCTCTGGGCGTTACACTCTATTACAAGATAGTCAGCTGTGACCCTGAGCCCTGACATCTTCCAGATCATCACCAAAGAGAACCAACGTAAAAGAAAACCTCAGGCTTCTGGGTGTAGGGAAGTGCCCCTTTTTGCATGGTTACCCACCACTTTTTGCCTGATATCTGATGCACTTTGACTGAATGTGCACTGGGTCCCTGCTAATCAGGTTCCCAGTATCTGTATTCTTTCCCAAAACTGTACCTTTGTTTCCACAATTGGCACTCCTCTTGCCCACATAGAAGTGTCTTGTAAAAGGTACCAGTGGTAACAAGGGCCTTGTCTCTAAGGGCTGTAGCATGTATTGTGCCACCCTCAGAGACCCCTCACCTAACACATATGCACTGCTATTGCAGACTGTATGTTTTGGTGCAGGCAAAACCTAAGAGTCGGCATGGCACACATCCCTGTGTGTCATGCCGACAACCACTGCCTATGGCATAGGTAAGCCACTGCTCTAGCAGGCCTCACAGCCCTAAGGCGGGGTGCACTATACCACAGGTAAGGGCATAGCTGCATGAGCAATATGCCCCTATAGTGTCTAAGTCTAGTCTTAGACATTGTAAGTGCAGTGAAGCCATATTGAGTACATGGGCTGGGAGTTTGCCTTTGCGAACTCCACAGCTACATGATGGCTTTACTGAATGCTAAGAAGTTTGGTATCAAACATCTCAGCACAATAAACCCACACAGATGCCTGTGTTGGATTTATTGTCAAATGCACTAAGAGGGCATCTTAGAGATGCCCCCTGAAAAATGACGAACTCTCTAGTGTGCATCTGACTGGTCTGCACCAGCCTGCCACACTCAAACATGTTTCTGACCCCCTGAGGTGGGAGCCCTTGTGCTCTTGTGGGTCAGGAACAAAGCTTGCTTGCGGTGGTGGTGCTTTTCATCTACCCCCATGCAGAAACACCATACAGGGTGGTGAGCCTTAAAGACTTCCTGCACTTTGTTATGCTAGTCAGGGCCTCTCCAGCCAGTGGAGATGCCCGTCCCCCTGACTAAGCCCCACTTTTGGCGGCAAGGTTGGCTGGAAAATTAGTAGTCAGTAGAGGTGTGTCCCCTGGACCGTGGAGACACCCCCTTAGAAAATCCTCCATCTTGAATGGAAGGATTCAAGCCAATCAGGTTAGGAGATGCCCCCTCCCTAAAAGGAGGGGACATACAAAATGTGTAGTCGCCCTAAACGTAAGTAGATCATTGGCTACTGTCTGCCAGTGCTAGTAATGCCCCAAAATTCAGTATTTAGGGACACCCCTGAACCTTGATCCTCATATTCCTGTGACCTAAGAAGAAGTAGGATGAAGAAGACGCTGTTCAGCCAAGCCTGAAGACTACTACTGATTTGGCCCTATCCCTAACGGTCTGTGTCCCGCTTAAAGACCCTGCAAAGAAGACAACCCCTGTCCTGTAGCCAGCGACTTCCAGAAACTTGAGGAAGACTGCCTGCTTCTCAACAAAGACCAGATCTTCAGAGGACAGAGGCCCTGTCCACAAGAAAACAACTACAAGGACTCCGGATCCAGCGGGAACCGCGACCCCTGCCCACTCTGCACCCAATGCCCCCGGCCAGAGTCTGAGTGGCTCACCTTTGCAGTGAAGTCTCCCCAGTGATTCTGACCTCGGCTCCGTCGGTGGCTGAACTCTCCTGCACTCCACAAAGACGCTTGCAGCCCGCATCACGAAGGGCCCTCCTGACCGTGACTGGCTCCTGTAAAGAAGATCCGAGATCTAAAGGCAACCCTGCATCCTCAGCCCCTGACCGTGGGGAGCCCAGCCGATGGTGCCCGGGCATCCCTCGACATCTTCACTTACCTGCCCACCTGTTGGTCACCTTCGTCCAGCCTCCTGGTCCGAGCCTTCGGGCTATTTGTGCGACCGAGATTCCCATTTGCTTGTAATGGGCACCCCTGTGCCCCAGGTGGTGTATGGTTGGTGTTGCCTTCTGGCCCCCCCATGGTTGCTTTAACCCCAGGGCCTGTGCCCTGAAACCACTAGTACTTACCTGCAACCAGCACCTCTTGTGGGTGCCCCCAGTCTCCATTGACTAACATTGGGCCCAGTGATCACCGCACCCGGCCGCACCAGTGTCGCTGTTGGTGAAGTACCTACCTTGATCTGATCCTTACCCAGGGTAAACCCCCAAAGACTGTGTAAGTCGAGTACTTACCTATAAATGTGCATAACTGTTTTCCTTCTGTAGGACTGCATTGCATTTCTTCCTATTGCACTAAATGTCCATCTATTACAATTGCTAAGTTCTATTACTGCTTATTTGACATTGCAAAGTATTTTCAATATACTGTAAGGTATTTTTACTGCTTTTGCAAATGCAATTTACTGTACCTGAAAAGTATTGCTATATTAAAACTGGTATTTACTTGCAACAGAGTTCTCTTGGTTCTAGAAATAAAAGTAACAAAGTATATTTTTTATACAAAACAATTGGTCTTGGATTCAGTCTTTGAGTGTGTGTAATCATTTCTTGCCTGAGTGAGTATAAAAATGCTTAACACTCCTCTGATAAGCCTAACTGCTCACCACACTACCACAAAAGAGAGTGATGTATTGTCTACTTTAACCTCTGTAAAGCCTCTGGAGATCTACTGGACTCTGTGCACACTATACCTTACTTTACCTTACTTTAACATCTGTAAAGCCTCTGGAGATCCACTGGACTCTGTGCACACTATACCTTACTTTACCTTACTTTAACCTATGTAAAGCCTCTAGAGATCCACTGGACTCTGTGCACACTATACCTTACTTTGGAATAATATATACTGAACCAGCTTCCTGCACTGGACACAAAACTCTATATACGCCTTAGTCAACTCTGACACTAAACCAAGACATTCTCGAGATCACCAAAGAGAAGCAAGGTAAGAGAAAACCTCAGGGCCCAAAGACACTACAGTTTGTTACAATATAGTCAGCTGTGAGCCTGAAGCCAGGTGTCTTCCAGATCATCACCAAAGAGAACCAAGGTAAGACAAAACCTCAGGCTTCTGGGCACTAGACTTTGTTATGCAATAGTCAACAGTGACACTAAACCCAGGCATCCTCGAGATCACCAATGAGAACCAAGGTAAAAGAAAACCTCAGGGCCTCTGGGCGCTGCGCTCTGTTACAAGATAGTCAGCTGTGAGCCTGAGCCAAGGTGCAACAATTTAACACCCAAACACAGCAATAAGCTACAGAAAGGTTACCATTCAACCTTTGCAAAACACCTTCAACTGCACTGCAACTCATTCATAGAATTCTATATATTGGTTCATACTTATATGTAACATAGATAATGACATGCACAATTCTAATTTAGATTTAAAGGCTTAATCAATACCAATGTGTGGACGAAGAATTACATGGAATCTAGGGTGGTAACAGGGTAAAACGGCTGCCACTATCAACGTGTGTGATGTCACTGCTGGTTTTGGCTGAAAGAAGATATAGAGCGCTTAGAAGGCAGCTAGCAATCACAGTCGTTAATCTGATTTTTCTGTCTTAATATGCTCAATGTTATTATGGCAAGTCAGTAAAAGGCTTTTAGTGGTGCCATAAATAACTCCTGATATGACAAGATGACAACACTATAGGAATTTAAGACACAGGAAACCATATTGAGTAAACATTAACAGCTGCAATCACTCACTGTGCATGCCTGTGTGCTGAGGCCTTTTTTAGTCCTAAAGGTAATTTGTTCTCTTAAGTTCGTGCGTGGGCCATGGATTGATGTAGTACCTGAAATGGCCACATCTTCCTCCACCACAAGTGGTTCTTGCATTTTTTATTAGGTTTCGCCTCCACAGGGCTTGCGCTGTGCTTGTGAGATCTCTCGTATTTATTATATCTTAAATGGGGGCTCTTATCAGTTCCCATAGCCGAATTACTGTGTTTATTCGCTTTTGTGTGGAACTTTTTTTGTTAACTTCCCTGGCTGCACACATTTATGATACTTCTACTAAAGCTGTTCACACTGTTTACGCCCTATAACACAACATATAGCAGAGGAGTGCAGGAGTGTCCCTTTTATAGGACGGTTTCCCTCACCCACCCAAAGGGTGGCATGCTTCATCATAGGGTAACCTCCTCGCAATGCGAGCTTGGTCACAAAGCGGGCTGCAACCCCCTCACTGAGAGGGAGGAGCTCAGGGATGTTTTAAGTGTGAGATGAGTGGTACACTAAAACCTGTCGATGAGCAGGGTGTGGTGAAGGTAGAGCAAACGTTTGTGAGAGTGAATGTGAGTTAAAACTAACTCCAAAAGATACCTGAAACGTTTTTGGAGCATCCCAGGGTTAGGATTAAGAACAAAACCTATGGCAGGAGTAGATTAAACCTGTTCTAGTATAGTGATGGTCGACATGTTTCAGCCTCATACCCTCCGTAGAGGTGTAGAGGTTTTCTTCAGGACTATAGATGTGAAGTATGCCTCTCAATGTTTAACGGAGACATACATAACCAAAGAAGGTATACTGAACCAATGGTTGAAGTGAGTCGTCACTCACATAGAGTCCCACTGGTATGTGTGTTACCTGCTATGTCAGTTAGCTACAGTACAGACCCCTGCACCTCGGCACGATACTCGATGGAGCGTCTATATCCTATGGGAAAAATATTGAGGGAAGTAAACCAATTGTAGTTTGAGGACAGAAGTTGGCAGTTGACTCAAGGCGTTTATGTTTAAAAAAAGAGGGGCCGCGTTCCCCCCAGCACTACACCCAGGACTGTTTGACGCATGGAGGGAGGGAGGCTGGCTGATATTATCACAACTTTTTCACAACATGGACATACTATCAACAACTATGCCACTGGGCACTGCACCCAGCTACTAGAGATGCGGCCACAAGGGAGCTTACCTCCCTGGAGAGCTTCGTGAAAAGACAGCAGGTACCAAGGGCATTATTACCTTTCTGTACAAATTATTACTATGCACAACACCCTCACATCCACCTCGCTATATTGCTTTCTGGGAGTGCACCCTGAGTCATAGCATTTCCGAAGAAGACTGGCACGCACTATGGAGGGACATACACAAACACAGCCACTCCCTAGGCCTGCGGGAAGCACATTACAAACTCCTGTATGACTGGTAACTTTACCCTACGAAACTGAAAAAATGCTTTCCCACTACATTGGACCTGTGTTGGAGGGGCTGTGGGCTCTTGGGTGACTTCCGTCACATCTGGTGGGACTGCCCGACCATTCGCCCTTTCTGGTCCAAAATCTTAGCCCAAATTAAAGGAATCCAGGGATATCCAGTGCCTGACACAACAGCCTTTGTACTATTGGGGCTTAGATCTGACTCCCTGAAATACCAAACATTTGCGGATAAAGGGATGCTGTGGCTGTGCCTGGGGGCAGCAAAGATGGCAGTGGCGGCTGCATGGAAGAAACCTGACGCTCCAACCTTGACTCAATGGAACGCCCGCCTCTGGCAAGCGATTACTATGGAGTGGATGAGCGACATATTTAGGGACGATTTTAAGAATTTTGAATATATATATATATATGTATATATATATACATATATATTTATATAGCTAGCCCATTGCGGACGCGAGTGTTGTAATCCACACTTGGAATGCCCCGCCACCCCTCTGCCATCCACACCCATGGTACATTCCTGGCAAGAATGTGCGAACATTCCACAGCTGACTCCAGCTGACTGGAACCTGTGATGGTGTTGAGACCTTATAAAGAAGACTCTTGATAAATTACCTGTACGTCTCATCTTTGCAACACTGGCGACGAACAACCGTGTGGGGACGGTTCACCATCACCCCCAATACGTACTCCAGTGACAGCCAGTACTTTACTGAGGATTCTACCTTACCTGACCGAGTTGATGCTGCTGGTAGGATCTCTGCCTCAAGCCACCGTAACCGTTGGGAGTCGCAGCGCCTCCGAGAACATCACCTGGCAGTTACAGGAGTCTGTGGGGGAATTTCATCTGGCAACCCTCCAGTCGTCCAGAACATCGGTTTGCCCAGCTGTCCAGCGATGAGAGAGAAGTGACGGAGTGGAAGGTCTGGATCACAAGCGGTCCTGTCACAAACCGAATTCCGGCGTGGGAAGAAGAGAGCCCGATCTCCTGGCAGGCGGTGATGGTTGGAAGGCATCGCTGAGGAGAATCTCCTAACGTGAAGGGATCGGAGAGGAGGAAGTGCAGCCTAAGGTATTTTGAAGGGAGCGGCGGTAGCGGTAGCCCCAGCGTTGTGCCCCAGCTTAAGGGATCGGCGTGAGGGAACCCTTCGGAGGTGAGCGGCAGCCCCAGCCTGGTGCCCTTGTGTTAAGGTATTGGCGGGGGGAGGTAAATTCAGCCAGTACAACGCAGCCCGGGTGAACGACAGCCACGGAGGGGGAGTCTCAGGGAAAGGGCCCCCGCCGAGAACGTCATTTCAGTCACAAAGGGAGCTGGAGCGCTTTCCTTTCTTCTGTGAGGTGGCCTTCCGTGTCAGCGCGTCATTGACTGGGGCGGTGCAACGTGTAACAGATGTGTCCCTCAGCGAGGAGATCAGGGAGCTTAACCCTTTCCTCACCGCAAGTCACACAGTTGGCTGAGGCAGTGCAGCGAGTCAAAGAGGCGTCTATCAGCGAGGTTAGAGAATTAACCCGTTTTACAAGTGACTTACCATGTGGTCCTTCCTTTTGACACGAGTGCAGAGTCGGAAGTGTATAGGCACAAGTGGATACCTGTCACATACGCCTGTCTTCCCATCACACGCTGACAGGCACAGCTTACACGTATCTCCAGACTCAGTGTAATGATTGGTTTAAACAACCTCTCGTTTTGAAGGTCGCTTTTGGTCTAGTTTTGCAGGGTCAAGTCAGAGTAGAGCTCAACCTTACAGTTGGAAATAAACTGAGTACACGTTAGCGAAAAGCTCACATAATGGCCATTACAAATATGTCGCAACCACCCCCGTTTCTCAATGAGGTGGGGGAGCCACTCTTACCGTGGAAACAATGGTTTGGGCTGCTGGAGTCTTACCTAATCGCAATTGGGGGAGAGAAATTTACATCTTTGCGAAAACTACATACACTACTACTTCACAACCTTGGGATTGAAGGGCGGAAAACATACGACAACATCACAGCATCAGCAGAAGTTGATGAGGACAGCGACGACGATGATAATGTGTACTTAGTCGCTGTGAACAGACTGGAAAAGCATTTTGCAAAAACCATTAATGTGGTGCTAGAAAGGCACAAGTTTTTTTCGAGGGTACAGGGAAAGAGTGAAAAGGTTAAAACGTACATTGCGGCCTTGAAAGGGTTGGCCAACACTTGTGAATTTGAAGCTTTACAGGATTCCCTCATTAGGGATCAGTTGGTAAGATGCACCAACAACACCAAAATACAGGAGAGGTTCCTAGTCACTAATCCAGATCTTAAACAGGCTATTGACATAGCCGTTGGTATTGAACACACTGCAGATTGTATGGTAGTCATGAAGGGGGACGGGGAGAAAAGTACTGAGGTTAATGCAATAAGCAAACAAGAGGCCACCAAGGAAAGCAAGAGTAAGGGACTTCCTGCAGCAACCAAGCTAAAATGTTACAGATGTGGGAGCCCCAGTCACCTAGCTAATTTTGCAGGGTGTCAAGCCAGATCAGTCACCTGTCACAGATGCGGAAGGAGGGGTCACTTATCCAGGGCCTGTAGAGATCAACAATCCAAAGCTGTACTGGCTATTGAACAGGAACCTTCCCATGAAGTCAAACTGGTATTCCAGTTGCAAAACGAAGACAAGACGAATGATTTCCCGTCTTGTACCATCACCTTGGACAAAAGAGAGGTGACGGTGTTCGCCGACTCTTGCTCACCCTATACCATGGTGGAAGCTGAGGTATTTACTAAAATGTTTCCCTCGTGGCAACAGGGAATGCAGCCTCCAGACATCCATCCAGGGGGCTACAATGGGGATCCCATACCCTTGATAAGCATGACAACCATGAATATAGGGTTTAAAGGGAGGAGTACGGTGGGTAAGATTTACATCACGCAGAAAGGATCCAACTTGTTGGGGTGGAAACACCAGAGGGAACTGGGCATCAAGTTAGACCCAAATAGCCCTGACCAAGTTCTCCTTGTGGACCCGTCCGTGGGGGGTACGGAGGTATGGAATGACTTCCCAGAGGTCTTTACAGACAAGCTAGGCCTACTAAAAGACTACCAACACTCCATCAAGCTCAAAACTAATGCTAAACCAGTCGCTCACAGGGTCAGGCCCATACCACACATGATGCAAACACCCCTCCAAGCTGAGTTAGATAAACTCTTGTCACAGGGGGTTATAGAACCTATAGAGAGCTCACAGTGGTTGGCCCCAATTGTCCTTACAACTAAGGCGGCTAGCAAGGAGATCAGAGTATGTGTGGACCTAAGAGACTTAAACAGTAACATATGGGTGGATAGGCATCCCTTGCCACGCATACATGAGGTCCTCACTCTAATCAAAGGCGCAAGTTGCTTCAGTGTGTTGGACCTTTCGTCCGCCTACCACCAAGTGGAGCTGCACCCTGACTCTCGTCACTTGACCTCGTTCATTACTCCCCTCGGGGCCTTCCAGTATATACGCATGCCCTTTGGGTTGGCCTCAGCAGCCGCGGCCTTCCAGAGGATCATGCAGCATATGCTGAAGGACCTCCCACGTACTATGTGTTTCCAGGATGATATCCTCATTTACGGGAAAGATCTGGAAGAACATAACACCATTTTGAGGGAAGTGTTGACTAAGTTGGAAGAAGCAGGGTTGACATTAAAGAAGGATAAGTGTCGCATTGGGGTAGGATCTGTTGAGTATCTGGGTCATACCATTTCTCAAGACGGAATAAAACCGAAGGTTGACCTTGTTGAAGCCATTCAGGGGACAGCCGCTCCAGTGTGTGTAGAAGACTTAAAATCATTCTTGGGGCTATCTGAATACTACGCCAAGTTTGTCAAGAATTATGCGAGTATTGTGGAGCCGATGAGGTCTTTACTAAAAGTAAGAACCCCTTTCGTGTGGAACGAGGATTGTCAAGCGGCGTTCATCACAGTGAAGGAGAGTATTGCCTCCGCCCCATCGTTGGGCAGATTCGATCCCACTAAACCCACAGTCCTGTGCACTGACGCTAGTAATAAAGGGTTGGGCGCCAGTCTCACCCAGGTCGTCAATAGCAAGGAACAAGTGGTTGCATTCGCTTCTCGCGCCCTTAAAGGAGCAGAAGCTAATTACTCTGTGGTCGAAAAAGAAGCACTTGCATGTGCATGGGCCATCAAACATTTCCGTTTCTTTCTGTGGGGTATTCCCTTCACTGTGAAGACTGACCACAAACCCCTCATGTATGCTTTCACCACTAAGGGGTCTGTAAAAACCACACCAAGAATAGCAAGATGGATTTTGGGATTGGAAGGGTACAATTTCATTGTAAAGTATATGCCAGGCTCAAAAAATGTAGTAGCGGATTTCCTTTCTCGCTCACCTACTGAGGTCAATGAGTGTGCAACTGAAGTTGAAGCTGACGAAATGATCCTCAAGCTGTCTTGCCTAAGCAAAGGGGAGTGGGAGGAGTGCATACGCAATGATGAGGAAATGAGGGTACTTAAAAGCCTTATTATCAAGGGTTCGGTCTGTTGAGAAGTGCAAGGTCGCCACTCCATTGAGCGGTTTTTGGGACGTGAGACTGGAATTGAACATCCAAGAGGGGACAGTTTGTAGAGGGGAGAAAATTGTCCCGCCTGTGGCACTTAGACAAAAAATCGTGGATTTAGCCCACATTGGTCACCTGGGGCACAGCCTCACTAAGAATAAAGTAAGATTGGATTATTGGTGGCCGGGGATGGATACCATGACTGAACACACAGTGAGGGACTGTCTGGAGTGCAGCCAATCGGATAAAATACAGCAGGCAAGGAAACCCTCCCTATCCCCTGTTACGGTGCCAGATAGTCCTTGGTCCAAACTGGCCCTTGACATAATTGGTCCACTCAACCTCAAGAGCTTGAAGGAACGGTTTATACTGGTCATGGTGGATTACCACACTCGGTGGGTGGTTTATAAGTGCGTGCACCAAATTGACACGAAGGTATTGATAAGCTTCCTGAGGGGTGTATTCTGTGAGGAAGGAATCCCGGACACCCTGGTAACTGACAATGGGGTGCAGTTTACTTCGGATAACATGAGGGAATTCCTTGAAGAAATGGGCATCAACCATCACAAAACAGTCCTGTATTGTCCTCGTGCCAACGGGTTGGTGGAACGCATGAACCGCCTAGTGAAAGAGTGCTTACCGCGCGCAGAGATCTTAGGTATCTCGGCGGAAGACACCTTGCAGGACACACTTTGGGCCTATCGTACCACTCCTAACTTAGTCACAGGAGTATCCCCTTTTAGCTCTTTGAAGGGAAGGGTCCCGAAAACCAGACTCTCACCGCCTCTAAAAAGGCAGAACACCTGGGTTGTGAACCGGGAAGAGATCAGCAAACGTGTGGCTGAGCACCAAGCCAAGTATAAGGTCAGGTATGATAGAACGAAACATGTCAAATCTTGCACTGTGAGAGAAGGTGATTGGGTCCGAGTGGACCTCCCCAAGCCACGCAGAAGGGAGGCCACAAGGTTCTCAGAACCCATGAAAGTAGTTAAAGTGGGTAGAAATGTTGTTCAGCTTGCAAATGGTCAAACCTGGAGCATGGGCAGAATTGTTCCTCAAAAGGAGGTGTCGGTCCCTCAAGTTGAGGCTCCAAGGGGCGAGAATACGAACATGGCTCTTAGGAGATCCTCAAGGCCTACGGCTGCGCCTAGGTGGACAAAGGATTATTGTTTCAAATGAATACCTCTAAAGTTTTGTTGTGCATGATATTGTTGTAGGAGAGTAGGATCTGCTTCACATGGGTACCCCCACTGTTTGCTGATGCTTCACTGTTTTTCGACCTTAGTCTGGCTGGGGCCCTGCTAATCAGAACCCCAGCCTAGCTGCTTCCTCTATAAAATGGTTTCCATGTGCCTTAGGCACATCTCTGATTGGAATCTGGAGTGCCCTTATAAGTCCCTAGTATATGGTATACTATGTACCCAGGGCATAGGTACCTCAGAGGCCTACCAGGGGTAGCAGCATGTATTGTGCCACCCCTGGAAGGCCAGCCAAAAGGACACCACAGGTCTGCTACTGCAGCCTGGGTAAGGTGGTGCATGCACTCCTTACTGTGATATAGGCTACCTATATCACTACATACATACACACATATAAACCTATAAGTCACTCCTATGGCAGGCCTTATCAATCCTGAAGGCAGAGTGCGTGGTTCCTATGTGAGAGGGTGCCCTTGCATGAGCTGGACCCCTCTGCAGCGTTCGGAGACGCTTCTCTGATGCTGTTTGTAGTGCAGCCTGACCATATACTCTTAAGCGCATTATAACCTCGCGTTAAATGCTAACTTTGGGATGGCTGCACGGAAACATGTCGTGTTTGGTGTCAAACATCTTGGAATACTACCCCCCGCCAGTTCTGGCGGCGGGGGTAGCATTCCACCCTTCTAGAGGGAGAGACATGTACACACCGGTATACCCGGTACTGACTTTCCAGAGCCCTGGCATCACAAAATGGATGCCGCTGCCACAGACACGAGTCTGGCCTCCTGCTGCTGACCGAAACTCCGGCAGGGGAGGCCTGGACAATAGGTTTCCTGTCCCAGGGAGGTGTAACCGCCTCCCCAGACAGGATAGTGTGTATTGGGGCTGGGCGGGAGCACTCTCTGGTGCTTTGAAGTCATGCACTGGGGGCACACTTGGTGTCCCTGTGCATACCCCAGTTCAAACCGGCTCAGGGGCTTCCAGCCCCTGCTCTGGTGCGAAACTGGACAAAGGGAAAGGGGTGTAACCACCCCTCTGCCCTGACCCTCCCATAGGTGGGGCCACAGAGTATGTCCAACCCCCTACCTTAGTATAAGTAGGGGACCCCAGTCCTTAGGACTTTAGATTAACCTGGACGAAACTCTGACACAGAATCCTGGACCTTTGACGCTCTACTTCAAGATTAGAGGACTGAAGAATCTCCCTTGGGGTCAAGGAGTGACTCCCCTGCTTGGCAGGCACCAAAGAAGCAATTGTCCGGTCTGCATCGCTGAAGCTCCTGGCCGGACGCCGAAGTCTTTGCATCACCAGAGGTGGATTTCCAGACTTCCCGAGGCTGCCCTGAGTCCCCAGCAAAGCTGAGGCCCGTAGCTGTCGTGGGTAACGTGGAACCGTGACCCCTGTACACCGAACACATTTGCAAGTGCATCCTCTTCTGGGTCTCCCACGAAGTTGTGCTTTAGGCTCCGAGTAGCCCCAGCCTCCAGCACCGACTGCATCGAAGATCACTGGCCTCCACTCCACGAGTGTCCTGTGAGCAAGCTCCACGTGCATCGTCTTGAGGCTCCTTCGCGGTTGCTAGTCCGTTGACTAGTAGGCCCTCCCGAAGGCCAATCTTTTTCTGCTTGGGCTCCCTGATTGCTCCAGGCGTGCCCTGACTTACCCTCGCTGGGTGAGTCCCACAGACCTTGCTGGTCTGCAACATCGTCCTTCTTCCATTTCCACGAGACTTGCCGTTGCCAAGGCTTGTTGGGTCCAATCCGGTCGCCGACACCCCTGCAATCGACAGACATCGTGGAACAGCTCGAATCCAGCTCCTGGTTGTCATCAATGCCTCCTGGACCTCGTGGCTGAAGAGTCAAGATGACCATCAACCTACCTGAAGCACTCGACATCGGTGGGCATCTGCTCATCGCCTTCCTGGTCACTGGCTAGTGACCCAGACTCTGTCCCCTCTGCTTTCAGGTTCTTCAGATCTTTGATCCACCTTTGGATCCACCCGTACACTTTCGACTTGGCCGCCAGCAGCACTTTGCAGCAGATCGCCATTGAAAGCGACGACGAAACCCGACCCCGAAAGACACCTATGCACCCGGCTCCCCTGGTGAGGTAACTCGAGTACTCCGGTGCTCCCGTGGGTATTGACACTAGAACAGCCTAGTTCTCAAAGGGTTTGCTCCAAGTCTTCCTCTAAGTGTCCCTTTTCTTTTAAATTCTAATCGCGACTTTCCCCATAGAAGTTAACGGTGGTTCGCGGCTGTGTTCATACACTGCACGCGTCCCCCGTGGGTCCCCACGGGGACTCACTGCCTTGGGTGGTTCCTTGTGGTCCAAGCACTTCTACAGGCTCTAGGCCTTGTGTCTAGCTCAGTCGTGGTTCTTATACCACTTTATTGGTATATGGTTTGGTACGCCCCTGGGGCTCAAACGTGTATTTGTGTTATTACTGTAGATAACTAACTTATAATTTATGTACTTTGAACTCTAGCCTCATAAAGAGACTAGAGGGGTGTGTTTAGTAATAAATACATATATTTTGAATATATACCTGGTGTGGTCCTCTTTCATTTGGTCACTCAAGAGATTATAGACTGGTAAAACAAGCTGCTTTACATTCCTTCAAGACTTAGCCTGACGGCTGCTCTCCATAGCTACCACTAGGATAGCTTTCAATAAAGGTTGTCTTTAACCTATCTCCAATAAGGGGTTGTTTGGACTGGTGCAAGGTGCCCACTATAATTAGTGGACAGCATATGCCAGGCCAACTTCTCACATTGGTGTGCAGCGTGTGGGATTCCAGCTTGCTATTGTTTTACCAGATAATCTCAATTGAATTGATCAACTGAAAACCACTAAGGGTACCTAAGGTACATATAAATCAAGCTTAGTAATACAGTAAGTTCTACTGAACTTAGAGTTGTGTGTTAAGGGACAGCACACCCTTTCTACAACTCAAGAGAGTTTAGTAGGCCACACTAGAGTAGGTAGTGCATACACCACACCTCACTAGTAATGTCTTCAAAGCCAGGACCCAGTGAGTCCTTGCCAGAAGCCAGTGGGCTTCTTCCCTCCAAGTATGATAAACTCCCATTCTTGGAATTGAGAGCATTATGCAATACTAGGAAGTTGAAGGCAGGCAAAAGTGTTAGCACCCAACACCTCAGGGAGGTGTTACTAGCTGATGATCTCAGCAGGCCCCTAGGGTCTGAAGGGGTAGGCAAAGAGGGTGGGGCAGAAGATGAGGAAGGGGCCAGGGGTGAAGAAACCCAGCCCCCCTCTGAAACTGGCCAGGAAGGTGAAAATGACCTTGTCCTGGAAAATCCAATTCCTCCTGTGGAGGAGGAGGAGGGGAGGATCAGACTGACTTCCCTTTGTCCCCCAGGAAGAGTTCTGAGTGTGCCCAGAAGGTCTAGGTCTCCTTCTCAGGAGTCTAACCACTCTGACACCTCAATAGGGACCTCTGTCTCCTCTCATAGGAGGGAATCCTCTCATGAGAGGAGAAAGAGACTGATTCAATATGAGCAAACTCAGCTTGAACTCAGGAAACAGCAATTGGCTATAGACAGGGAGTCCCTAGATCTCTATAGAGAGAGATACAAGTTGGGACTAGAGTCCCATGGTGGCAGCAGTTTCCCCAAAGATAGGGAAAGGTCTTATGACCATAGAAACCTGAGCAAGATTGTCCCTCCCTACCAGAGTGGGGATGACATCCACAAATGGATAACTGCTCTAGAGAGGGCCTGTAAAGTACAGAGGGTCCCTCAGGAGCAGTGGGCAGCAATCTTGTGGCTCTACTTTGCAGACAAAGGTAGAGACAAGCTCCTCACTGTTAGAGAGGAGGATGCTGATAATTACAAAGTCTTGAAGAGTGCTCTAATTGATGGGTTTGGCCTAACCACTGAACAATACAGGTTAAAGTTCAGGGATACCCAAAAAGCACAGACTCAAGACTGGGTGGACTTTGTTGATTGTTCTGCCAAGGCTCTGGAAGGTTGGTTATTGGGCAGTAAGGTATGTGACTTCACAGGATTGTACAACCTGATCATGAGGGAGCAGATTCTTAATAACTGTCAAAATCAGCTGTTGCATCAGCACCTGGTAGACTCTGATCTGACCTCTCCCCAAGAATTGGGAAAGAAGGCAGACAAATGGGTCAGAACCAGGGTGAAGCAGAAGGTACAGAACCAAGGTGGTGACCCTAAGAAGCAAGATTCGAAAACCTCTGATAAGGGTGGGGAGAAGGGTAAAGATCAAAAGTCTTCACAAGGCCCCCAAAAATCTTCTTCAGGTGGGGATTCACAGTCTACCAAAGGGAAAGGCCAAAGGAAACCATGGTGCAAGGTCTGTAAGCAAAAGACCCACTGGACCAGTGATTGCACCAAGTCCAAAGACTCGACTCCAGCCCCCACCAATGCCCCTTAGGCACCTGCTATCCCCTAGTGCAGTTACAGTTGGTGGTGGGACTACACAAGCCAAGGGTTTAGTAGAGTTGACCCTGGGTAAAGAGATGAGCTCTGACCTAGTCAGAGAACTCACTCAGGCTGTCCTAGTCTGTGATGGAGGCATGGATATGACCTCCTCTGTGAGTCCCAGTAATATGGGCAAGTACAGACAACAGCCCTTAATCAATGGAAGAGAGGCTTTGGCATTTAGGGACACAGGGGCAAGTGTCACCATGGTGACTCAAGACCTTGTGAGTCCTGGGCAGATTATACTTGGTGAAATGTACCAAGTGACCAATGCTAGCAACGTCAGAACAGACCATACTCTGGCAGTTGTTAACTTCTCCTGGGGAGGGGTAACTGGCCTTAAGAAGGTTGTGGTAAGTGCAGACCTACCCGTTGAATGCTTGCTTGGCAATGACTTAGAAACTTCAGCTTGGGCAGAACTGGAGCTCAGGACCCATGCAGAAATTCTGGGCATCCCTGCAGATGTGTTTGCTGTGACCAGGTCACAAGCCAAAATGTCTAACACTGAACAGGCCTTGGATTCTGGAATAATGGACCAAGTGCCCTCCAAGAAGAGGAGTAGCACGGTAAAGGCAGTGCCTTCCCCTTGGCTCAGAAGGAAGATCAGTCCCTTGAGGGGGATGATCTCAGTCCTGAGGAAGGAACTGTCCCAGAGGAGCTTGAACCTGACCAGTTTGAGTTCTTGGGGACAGGGGCCCTTCCAGGGCAGATCTGAGCCAGGAGCAGCAGAGCTGCCCCTCTCTTGAACCCCTCAGACAGCAAGCTGCTGCTGAGGCTGCTGGGAAAGCTAGTGGTCCCCATACTGTGTATTGGGATGATGGACTCTTGTACTCAGAGTGTAGAGACCCCAAGCCTGGTGCTACCAGGAGGTTGGTTATACCTCTGAAGTTCAGGGGCTTCCTATTGACCCTAGCCCATGATATTCCCTTAGCAGGTCACCTGGGCCAGAACAAGACTTGGGACAGAATTGTCCCTCACTTTCACTGGCCCCACATGTCTGAAGACACCAAGGAGTTTTGTCGCTCCTGTGTAACCTACCAGGCCAGTGGCAAGGCAGGTGGCACTACAAAGGCCCCCCTGATACCACTACCTGTGGTGGGGGTTCCCTTTGAAAGGGTGGGGATTGACATTGTTGGTCCCATGGATCCCCAAACAGCATCTGGGCATGGGTTTATCCTGGTGGTAGTGGATCATGCCACCAGGTACCCAGAGGCTATTCCCCTTAGGACCACTACAGCACCTGAGTGGGCTTCCCTAAGGAGGTTGTATCAGACAGGGGTACAAACTTTATATCTGGATACTTAAAAGCAATGTGGAAGGAGTGTGGAGTGACTTACAAGTTCACCACACCCTATCACCCACAATGCAATGGTTTAGTTGACAGATTCAACAAAACCTTGAAGGGCATGATTAAAGGGCTCCCAGAAAAGCTTAGGCGAAGATGGGACATACTCTTGCCCTGCCTTTTATTTGCATACAGGGAGGTGCCTCAAAAGGGGGTTGGCTACAGCCCTTTTAACTTTTGTTTGGTCACCCTGTCAGGGGTCCATTGTGCTTGGTGAAGGAAGGATGGGAGTTACCTCTCAAGCCCCCAAAGCAAGACATAGTGGACTACGTACTTGGTCTCCGCTCCCGGATGGCTGAGTATATGAAAAAGGCAACTAAAAACCTTGAGGCTAGCCAGGAACTTCAAAAAGCCTTGCATGACCAAAAGGCTGTACTGACTGTTTACCAGCCAGGACAGAAGGTGTGGGTGTTGGAGCCAGTGGCCCCAGCAGCTCTCCAAGACAAATGGAGTGGACCCCATACCATTGTTGAACAGAAGGGTGAGGTTACCTATTTGATGGACCTAGGAACACCCAGGAGTCCCCACAGGGTTCTCCATGTCAACAGGTTAAAACCATATGTGGACAGGGCAGACATGGGCTTGCTCATGGCTACTGATGAGGGACAGGAGGAAGAGAGTGACCCACTCCCTGACCTGCTCTCACAGAACCCTGATGATGGGTCAGTGGATGGTGCAGCCTTGGCAGGCAGCCTCACTACCCAGCAGCAGACTGATTGCAGACAGGTGCTCAATCAGTTCAGACACATATTCTCACTGACACCCAGTCAGACTACCTGGTGCACTCATGAAGTGGACACTGGGGACAGTCTGCCTATTAAAAATAAGATTTATAGGCAACCTGACCATGTCAGGGACTGTATCAGGACAGAAGTCCAGAAGATGTTGGATTTGGGAGTTATTGAACCCTCAGATAGCCCTTGGGCTAGTCCAGTGGTCCTTGTGCCAAAACCTCACACCAATGGTGGGAAAAGAGAGATGAGGTTTTGTGTGGACTACAGGGGTCTCAATGCAGTCACTAGGACTGATGCCCATCCAATACCTAGGGCAGATGAGCTAATAGACACTTTGGCCTCAGCCAAGTATCTAAGCACATTTGACCTGACAGCTGGCTACTGGCAGATCAGACTAGCTGATGATGCAAAGCCAAAGACAGCATTCTCAACCCCTAGTGGGCATTATCAATTTGTGGTGATGCCCTTTGGTCTGAAGAATGCACCTGCCACTTTTCAGAGGTTGGTGAATATAGGGGCATATTAGCAAGACCGGCGATAAAATTATCGCCGTTTTAGCGGCAGGAAACTGCCGCTAAAACGGCGATAATGGGCTTGCTAATATGCGTTATAGAATTCAATAGAAGCCCAGGTTAGATGTCCTGCACATCTAACCTGGGCTTCTATTAGAATTCTATAACGCATATTAGCAAGCCCATTATCGCCGTTTTAGCGGCAGTTTCCTGCCGCTAAAACGGCGATAATTTTATCGCGGGTCTTTTATCGCGGGTCTTGCTAATATGCCCCACAGTCCTTACAGGTCTGGAAGCCTATAGTGCAGCATATCTAGATGATATTGCTGTCTTTAGCTCCACCTGGGAGGATCACCTGGTCCACCTCAGAAATGTTTTACAGGCCCTGCAGAAAGCAGGCCTGACTATCAAGGCCACCAAGTGCCAGATAGGGCAGAGTCAGGTTCTGTACCTGGGCCACCTTGTGGGTGGAGGCCAGGTTCAACCACTGCAGAGCAAGATTAAGACCATCATGGACTGGACTGCTCCAACTACCCAGTCTCAGGTGAGAGCCTTCTTAGGCCTGACTGGGTACTATAGGAGATTTGTCAAGGGGTATGGATCAATAGTGACACCCCTGAATGACTTAACTTCCAAGAAAATGCCCAAAAAGGTTCAGTGGACAGTTAGCTGTCAAAAGGCATTTGATGACCTAAAGCAGGCCATGTGCACTGCTCCCATTCTACAGAGTCCTGATTACTCCAAGAAGTTCATTGTTCAAACAGATGCATCTGAATTGGGGGTAGGGGCTGTACTGTCACAATTGAATGATGAAGGTCAGGATCAGCCAGTAGCTTTTATAAGCAGAAGGCTGACCCCTAGAGAGAAACGTTGGTCAGCAATTGAGAGGGAGGCCTTTGCTGTGGTCTGGGCTCTGAAGAAGTTGAGGCCATACTTGTTTGGTACTCACTTCCTTGTTCAAACAGACCATAAGCCCTCTTATGGCTAAAACAAATGAAGGGTGAAAACCCCAAACTGCTTAGGTGGTCCATTTCCCTACAGGGGATGGACTTCACAGTGGAACATAGACCTGGGAGTAACCATGCCAATGCAGATGGACTCTCTAGGTACTTCCACTTAGAACATGAAGACTTAACTGGGCAAGGTTAGTTTAATGTCCCTACGTTTGGGGGGTTGTGTAGGAGAGTAGGATCTGCTTCACATGGGTACCCCCACTTTTTGCTGATGCTTCACTGTTTTTCAACCTTAGTCTGGCTGGGGCCCTGCTAATCAGAACCCCAGCCTAGCTGCTTCCTCTATAAAATGGTTTCCATGTGCCTTAGGCACATCTCTGATTGGAATCTGGAGTGCCCTTATAAGTCCCTAGTATATGGTATACTATGTACCCAGGGCATAGGTACCTCAGAGGCCTACCAGGGGCTGCAGCATGTATTGTGCCACCCCTGGAAGGCCAGCCAAAAGGACACCACAGGTCTGCTGCTGCAGCCTGGGTAAGGTGGTGCATGCACCCCTTACTGTGATATAGGCTACCTATATCACTACATACATACACACATATAAACCCTAAGTCACTCCTATGGCAGGCCTTATCAATCCTGAAGGCAGAGTGCGTGGTTCCTATGTGAGAGGGTGCCCCTGCATGAGCTGGGCCCCTCTGCAGCGTTCGGAGACCCTTCTCTTATGCTGTTTGTAGTGCAGCCTGACCATATACTCTTAAGCGCATTATAACCTCGCGTTAAATGCTAACTTTGGGATGGCTGCACGGAAACATGTCGTGTTTGGTGTCAAACATCTTGGAATACTACCCCCCCCCGCCAGTTCTGGCGGCGGGGGTAGCATTCCACCCTTCTAGAGGGAGAGACATGTACACACCGGTATACCCGGTACTGACTTTCCAGAGCCCTGGCATCACAAAATGGATGCCGCTGCCACAGACACGAGTCTGGCCTCCTGCTGCTGACCGAAACTCCGGCAGGGGAGGCCTGGACAATAGGTTTCCTGTCCCATGGAGGTGTAACCACCTCCCCAGACAGGATAGTGTGTATTGGGGCTGGGCGGGAGCACTCTCTAGTGCTTTGAAGTCCTGCACTGGGGGCACACTTGGTGTCCCTGTGCATACCCCAGTTCAAACCGGCTCAGGGGCTTCCAGCCCCTGCTCTGGCGTGAAAGTGGACAAAGGGAAAGGGGTGTAACCACCCCTCTGCCCTGATCCTCCCATAGGTGGGGCCACAGAGTATGTCCAACCCCCTACCTTAGTATAAGTAGGGGACCCCAGTCCTTAGGACTTTAGATTAACCTGGACAAAACTCTGACACAGAATCCTGGACCTTCGACGCTCTACTTCAAGATTAGAGGACTGAAGAATCTCCTTTGGGGTCAAGGAGTGACTCCCCTGCTTGGCAGGCACCAAAGAAGCAATTGTCCGGTCTGCATCACTGAAGCTCCCGTCGGACGCCTAAGTCTTTGCATCACCAGAGGTAGATTTCCAGACTTCCCCGAGGCTGCCCTGAGTCCCCAGCAAAGCTGAAGCCCGTAGATGTCGTGGGTAACGTGGAACCGTGACCCCTGGACACCAAACGCATTTGGAAGTGCATCCTCTTCTGGGTCTCCCACGAAGTTGTGCTTTGGGCTCCGAGTAGCCCCAGCCTCCAGCACTAACTGCACCGAAGATCACTGGCCTCCACTCCACGAGTGTCCTGTGAGCCAGCTCCACGTGCATCGTCTCGAGGCTCCTTTGCGGTTGCTAGTCCGTTGGCTAGTAGGCCCTCACGAAGGCCAATCTTTTTCTGCTTGGGCTCCCTGGTTGCTCCAGGCGTGCCCTGACTTACCCTTGCTGGGTGAGTCCCACAGACCTTGCTGGTCTGCAACATCGTCCTTCTTCCATTTCCACGAGACTTGCCGTTGCCAAGGCTTGTTGGGTCCAATCCGGTCGCCGACACCCCTGCAATCGACAGACGTTGTGGAGCAGCTCTAATCCAGCTCCTGGTCATCGTCGACTCCTCCTGGACCTCGTGGCTGAAGAGTCAAGACAACCGTCAACCTACCTGAAGCACTCAACATCGGTGGGCATCTGCTCATCGCCTTCCTGGTCACTGGCTAGTGACCCAGACTCTTTCCCCTCTGCTTTCAGGTTCTTCAGATCTTCGATCCACCTTTGTATCCACCCGAACACTTTCGACTTGGCCGCCAGCAGCACTTTGCAGCAGATCGCCATTGAAAGCGACGATCGAAACCCGACTCCGAAAGACACCTATGCACCCGGCTCCCCTGGGTGAGGTAACTCGAGTACTCCGGTGCTCCCGTGGGTATTGACACTAGAACAGCCTAGTTCTCAAAGGGTTTGCTCCAAGTCCTCCTCTAAGTGTCCCTTTTCTTTTAAATTCTAATCGCGATTTTCCCCATAGAAGTTAACGGTGGTTCGCGGCTGTGTTCATACACTGCACGCGTCCCCCGTGGGTCCTCTGTGTCACTGCCTTCGGTGGTTCCCTGTGGTCCAAGCACTTCTACAGGCTCTAGGTCTTGTGTCTAGCTCAGTCGTGGTTCTTATACCACTTTATTGGTATATGGTTTGGTACGCCCCTGGGGCTCAAACATGTATTTGTGCTATTACTGTAGATAACTAACTTATAATTTATGTACTTCGAACTCTAGCCTCATAAAGAGACTAGAGGGGTGTGTTTAGTAATAAATACATATATTTTGAATATATACCTGGTGTGGTCCTCTTTCATTTGGTCACTCAAGAGATTATAGACTGGTAAAACAAACTGCTTTACATTCCTTCAAGACTTAGCCTGAAGGCTGCTCTCTATAGCTACCACTAGGATAGCTTTCAATAAAGGTTGTCTTTAACCTATCTCCAATAAGGGGTTGTTTGGACTGGTGCAAGGTGCCCACTATAATTAGTGGACAGCATATGCCAGGCCAACTTCTCACAATTGTGTTCTTTATTCCAATATTACCTACCTGGGTCCTTATGACCCTATTGAATGCATCTATTGTTATAACTTGTTGGTAACACTGTCACTGCCTTGTACCCCCTCCGCCTTCCCTTCCTTCCCTGTCCTCTTCCTTCCCTATGTAAGGAGGTGTGTTGTAATCCACACTTGGTATGCCCCGCCACCCCTCTGCCATCCACACCCATGGTACATTCCTGGCAAGAATGTGCGAACATTCCACAGCTGACTCCAGCTGACTGGAACCTGTGATGGTGTTGAGACCTAATAAAGAAGACTCTTGATAAATTACCTGTACGTCTCATCTTTGCAACAGCGAGCTTTACACCTCTTTGAATTCTGATTAGCCCCTCAAGGGGCATCTGAAACACCCCAGGACTCCCCCCAACTCTGGCATACACACTAATACTCTGACAATTATAAGAAACACTACTACACTTCTGGAACCACGACTGAGCACCTTGTTTTATTTCTGTTCGTTTTCTGATTTATTTCCTGTTTATATAAGGGAGGGAGGTGGGGGGAAAGAGAGGGGGTGGGATTGTTAAGGTATAAAACGAGGGATAACAAGCAAAATGGACCATTGGTATTGTGTTTGAAACTGTTTCTGGAAATAGCATTGTAAGTAGAACCAGAGGTCCTCATGTTTTTTTTTATGTAGCTTACAATTCAATGAAGGAATACAATAAAAAGAAGTTTGACAAAAAAAGGGGAGGTGGGATATTCATAGTTTAAATCTGTTTAATATAAATCATGAATACGGTAATCATGTTGTCAGAACCTGGACGCCCAAAGTGGGAGTAAACCCTGCCTGTTGTACAATTCACAGGTCAGATGTGTATGTTTAGTAACACGCTCATTTGTAATCTCTCAAGTAAATACATAACCAAATCTGCGGTGTACTCGGAACGAACCAACCACACCCACACCATGTGGGAGATCTCAGGCCTACAATATATGGTATTACAGGGCGGGTTCGGCATCCCCAAAGGTGACGTTATAAAGAGGCATATATATATTTTTTTTGAGGGGGGTGGGGTTTATATAGCGCGAACTTGACCCGAAGGTATCAGAGTGCTTTACATGAGCACCAGTTACGTTACAGACCAACACATTCATTAGGTCTCGCCTAGCGTTGCAGCGCGAATGCGCTGCCATCGCTTTGCGAGGCATGCAGTATACACTATAGTGTGGAAGCTTCGTGGAAGCTCCGCCCACTCTCCGGTCCATCTTCTTCATTGGCTTAGGTTCTAAACGCTGCCTTCCGATTGGTTTTGAGCTTGTTAGTCCCTCCCCATAACAGCCATGTCAGTCATTTGTATCCTTCCATGGCTACTGGCCCCTTCACAGCACAGACTACTTTCTTCCTGTGCCTTCTTGCCGCTCCCCCCCTCGCCCACACGCATTGTTTCAGCTGGTGTCATGTTTCTAAAGTGTAAAAGGTTACAGCCCCTGACGATCGTGCGCCTCCTAGACTTCGTACTGTGTTGTTTTAAAAGCATGCAATTCAGACATAGATTTCAGCTGGCGTCACCAATGTTTCTAAAGTGTAAAAGGTTACAGCCCCTGACGATCGTGCGCCTCCTATGCATCGTACTGTGTTGTTTTAAAAGCATGCAATTCAGCCACAGATTTCAGCTGGCGTCATGTTTCTAAAGTATAAAAAGTTACAGCCCCTGATGATCGTGCGCCTCCTAGGCATCGTACTGTGATTGGCTGCTGAGATATGCCCTCCTCTTTCGATTGAAGAAGCTCCCGCCCCTCATTCCAGTTGACAACAACGCTAATCACGCGACCCAGATGGATGACGTCACCCCGTTGGCAGTGTCGCGCTGCGTGGGGTTGCCGGGCGGCTAGTAGAACAGTGGCGGCTGATGGTGCACCCGCATAGCTGAATTTCCCACGTCCAACGGCCCGTGGTGAACCCGCAGGATGAGCGAGGGTCGCAAGGCTCCCACCGGGGGCCGTGGCTCGCCGCTCGGGCAGGTGAACGGATCTGCTGCTCCTGCAGAGCAGCGAGCTGCGTAAAGCCCACGCAGACTCCTGCTGAGGGAAGCTGGCATTTTCTGCAATTGGACCGTCTTTCCCGCCTCGGGTCAGAGGTGGCTCGGAAATTAAACAATCGGATGAGCCCGTCTCCACCCCACGGAATAAATTAAAGCTAACGAGCGCGTGGAGGCGGATGTTGCGCTCGCTGGCTGAGGATAATGAGGAGCGCCTCACACTGGAGCGCAAAGCCCCTGTGTATGTGCCGGGTGGCTCGGGCAGGGGGGTGCTCGTGTGCACACCTTGCCACGTGCACATCAAGGTATGGGGCACTTTTTTCTAGCTCCTGAACTTGGTGGCGCTTTATCCTTTACTCATGATGCCTAGGTTTGGAAAATAGTACTCAGAAATGTGTTCTTGACGAATCACGTGTCACAGGAGTTGGCTATACTGATTGGGTTCTGTGGTAATTTGTGTTGTATATTCCTATAATTCCTCACAATAATCTCCTTCCTCCTAATATCCAGAGTGTGCTTCCTCTCTGGTGATTATTGGAACAACACTAAGCCGCACTGTTCAAAAAGACAATCCGATCACAAACGCTTACTCACCTCTTGATAACATGAATGTAAAACCTCACAACAGATTTCACAATATCACAAGAGGGCAAGCACTACCTTTATAAGTCTTGCGCTCAAGGCACTCTCGAACCCCAGCCGTACCTTTCCTTACGTAAGGGTGACACACTAGCTGTCTCCAACCCCAATTCACACAGACTCGGGAGTATAGACTCAGACGAGTCACCTGGGCACTGGGGTAACACCAACAAAAAACGTTATTCAACCTCGTCCCAGTTAATGAGAAGCGCGAGCTAGCCTATCTCGCCAGGACCGGGTTAGAGGGAAAACGTATCTTTCTTACTTTGCCCAACTGTATTTGTGCTTGTCCCTTTATGTTTCTGGGCCACACGTAACTATAAAATCTTTAGGAAACACCATCAAAGCTAATTACTTGTCAACCTGCATCTGTGTTGTACGAGTGGCCTCGGGTTTGGAGCAAAATACTTCTTGAGGTCTCGGTGCACTTTAAGCCCTACAATTACATTATTCTACTGAAGGGGAGTGTGGGACCCCACCTCAGGTCTGGTTTTACTATGCTATCAGTGACTAGTTTTTTTTCCAAACGCGGCATGCAAAAAGAGTGTGAATTGTGAATCATTTGACATGCAGATGGAGAGGGGCTGTGGTCTCTAAGCGACGATGCTCACCCTATTTCGCACTTCTGCCCCTAATAGTGGTGCGCTCCCTCGTGGCAAGAAGCAAGAACCAAAGCTGCTTTATGATTGCAGCAGCCTTGAGATATGGCTGCGCAACACACTGCAGATCCCACTCATTGAAGTTTCTAATAACCACAGCATTTTTAGGCAATATGCTATTTGGCACCCTTGTTTTCTCCTGGTTCTTCACTGTTTTAGAGATCCACCTGTAGCTGAATACATAGAAAGTAGCCTCAGGAGCTACTTGTATCAAAGTCAGACATGGCTGCACCATATTATTGCTTTTCTCCTTCCAGTTCACCCTTTTGTCAGCCTCGATTGTTCAGTAGATAGATATTGCTGTCAGTCAAGATGCCCACCGTTTCTGCATTGCTGATCCTACCTAGCAGCATTCTCCATTCGAGGCAAGCTATCGAGAACACTAGTGGTGTTAGGATGCAATTGCTTTGAAATCTGCCTGCACTGATCAGATACACTAAAATTTGATTGCACAAAAATCATTGCCTATGTTTGGAATTACGTTTGCAATAGGCTGCCTACATCCCATGTTTTTATTGGCCGACAAGCTTCAACAGCTGATATGCAGCAAATTGCACCAATAACAGCACACAGAAGCTACTCATTGTATAAAATGTTAGAAGCAAATGTCGCTGCCTCAATGGGTTATGACTCACAAGTTCCAGTGACCAACCTCTGAGTTAACAAAGTCACCCTGTTTAAAGTCTACTCATTCCAAAGATGCAGAATCTCTGAGAGATGGACCTAATAGACCCTTGTATCCCTCCCCAACTGAAAGCAAAAGCAGTTTCCAATTTCGGAGAATACTTAAACAATGGATCTTTACACCCTTGCTGTGATCTAATGTTATGTAGTAATCTGAACTAAAAAATTTGGTTTCTGTAAAGGGGCAAAACTGCATTGAGTATTGATTCAATTGTTGCTTACTCATCGTGAGTCACGATGATCTCAAAACATATGTGTTCCCATACCTGGCATGTTCCTCAGTTTGGTGCTTACTTTCCCTCCATGTTAAAGAACAGTAGATGTTTCAACACCCAGGCTAATGTGCTGCATAGCTAAATACATATAGGGTCCCAAAAGCGAGACAGATTGCATTGTAAATGCTTGTTTTTGTTAGGCACAGGGAGATTAAGTGATTTGCCCAGAATCACAGAATGTTGAGCGTCCCTGCCGCGACTCGAACCAAGTTCCCCAGCACCGAGGTCGACCGCCCTAGTCCTTAGGCCACATTCTCTCCTCTGAAAGAATACCAGATACAGTATATACCCATCGTTTCAGAACACCATGCATGAATCCATCAAAAAAAGGACAGGTACAAGCCAAATGTATGAATTGTAATTGATACAAAAGGGGATGATGGACGGAACGTTTGAGCCAATCAAACACTCACCCCCAGTCAACTGATCTGGGTTTAATCCATCATCATTCTTTAGCTCACTCCACCACCCCAGTTCAAACATGGCCATATGCAAATCAGTCTGACCCTGTGCCTCATGGGAACAGTCCAGCCCGAACTGCCAAGCCATGTCTTCCCTGGACCGGAAACAAGCATCCTGGGACCGGTTTCTGGCATTCCAGCCGTCATCAGCCAGGCTTGCTTGAATCCAGTGGCAAAGTGAGCAAGGGACCCACGTCTGGGCATACCCCGCCAACTTAGGGCGAACAAAGCGATACAAAAGGGGATGATGGACGGAACGTTTGAGCCAATCAAACACTCACCCCCAGTCAACTGATCTGGGTTTAATCCATCATCATTCTTTAGCTCACTCCACCACCCCAGTTCAAACATGGCCATATGCAAATCAGTCTGACCCTGTGCCTCATGGGAACAGTCCAGCCCGAACTGCCAAGCCATGTCTTCCCTGGACCGGAAACAAGCATCCTGGGACCGGTTTCTGGCATTCCAGCCGTCATCAGCCAGGCTTGCTTGAATCCAGTGGCAAAGTGAGCAAGGGACCCACGTCTGGGCATACCCCCGCCAACTTAGGGCGAACAAAGCGATACAAAAGGGGATGATGGACGGAACGTTTGAGCCAATCAAACACTCACCCCCAGTCAACTGATCTGGGTTTAATCCATCATCATTCTTTAGCTCACTCCACCACCCCAGTTCAAACATGGCCATATGCAAATCAGTCTGACCCTGTGCCTCATGGGAACAGTCCAGCCCGAACTGCCAAGCCATGTCTTCCTGGACCGTATTGAATTGTAATTGGACATAAATGAGAGAAATTCCCAAGTAAGAGGAAAATATTGTGCTTGCAACTATTTGCGGGCACGTTAGGACTACAAAAGTGCTGGGATAAGTAGTGAAAAGGACACTGCTTGCGTACTACAAGAAACATGGGAACCGTAGTTCCAGGTTGTGAAGTCATATTTTCAGCAGGAAGGGAGGAGAATGCAGATCAAGTGGCTATGTGCGTATCTCGACCCGCCCCTTCCAGGCTTGGTAGCACTAGAGAGGTGCTGGGATTGGTAGTGCAGAGGACACTGCTTGTGTGTTGTAGAACCTAGGAAAAATAAATCCAGGTTGTAATAGTAACCAAAGTAATTGTCAATAGAGACCCGCAAGAAGGCCACGGGAGCTATTCTTCAGGACGGTCTTGTGAGGCTGGGGGGGGGGTCTCATGGTTAAGAGTTACAGTGCTGTGGAGTACAGCATGATATGTAGTGGGACATGCATCTAACAGACAAAAGGCTTGGCTCGGTCATAAAAAAAGAAGGTGATGATTCAGACATTTTTAGCATAAGGCAAGCCAGAACGGGTACTGTCAAACAATTAGAGCATAGCTCTGCGAGCAGTGGCTGGCAAATGATTACGACATTTCTACTAAAAAGTGTAAAGTTTCTTCAAGAAAGTAAAAATAATAAGTGGAGGCAAGCAAACAAGGTTATCACCAAATAGGTAATATAGGACCTCATAAAGTCAAAGCAACCAGACCTGGTCAGATGCAAATCAGTCTTGACCCTGTGCCTCATGGGAACAGTCCAGACCGAACTGCCAAGCCATGTCTTCCCTGGGCCGGAAACAAACATCCTGGGACCGGTTTCGAGGCATCACCCCTCATCAGCCAGGCTAGCTTGAATCCAGTGGCACAGTGAGCCCTGGACCCACATCTGGGCATACCCGGCGCACATAGGCTGAAACATGTCGACCATCACTATGACAGATTTAATCTACTCCTGTCATAGGTTTTGTTCTTAATCCTAACCCTGGGATGCCCCAATAAAGTTTTTGGTATCCTTGGAGTTAGTTTTAACTCACATTCACTCTCACAAACTTTTGCTCTACCTTCACCACACCCCGCTCATCTACAGCTTTTAGTATACCTCTCATCTCACACTTAAAACATCCCTGAGCGCCTCCCTCTCAGTGAGGGGGTTGCAGCCCGCTGTGTGACCAGGTTCGCATTGCGAGGAGGTTACCCTATGATGAAGCATGCCACCCTCTGGTTGGTGAGGGAAACCGTCCTATTAAAGGGACACTCCTGCACTCCTCTGCTATCTTTAATCAGACCCAGGGACCGTATTGTGTTATAGGACTTTTTTGGTGGGGACTCGAGTCCTCCCCTGCTGGTCTTTAGATCTCCTCTGGCCCTCCTTGTGTGATGATCACACTGATTAAGCCCCATTCACTGTCAAGATAAAATCTCTTCCAGCAGAAAAGACAGTTTCTAACAGTATGCTGAAATGCTTGCTTTTTATTACCTAATTGTGTAAAGCAGATGCTTTAGCATTAGAATGTTTGTGGCATTTCATATTCATGTCTCAGTACCTTTCTTTACACTTTGTAGGCATTATCAGATTTATTTTTTCAACTTAATCTATTTGGTCATTATGATCAAATTCTAAATGTTGTAATAAACATTGCGCGTTAAAAATAAAGTTAATATACAAGAGCTATGCTATATTTTACAACTAAACAGACAGCCACAAGTGCAGTTAGCTTGCAGACAACAGGGTCATGATTTCAATGGTGCAACAGGTGCAGTAGCACCGGCCCAAAAGTTGTCAGAACTACTCTAAACACACAATATTGCTATATTTGACTACTAAGCAAGTAGTCACAATTGCAGTTACCTTGCAGTTAAGAGGGACTTGATTTGAATGGTGTCCCTTTTAATGTAAAACTAAACAGGCAGTCAAAGGTGCTACTTAGCAGACAACAGGGTCATGATTTCAATGGTACAGCAGGTGCAATGACACCAGGACCTAAGTAGTCACAATTGTGGTTACCTTGCAGTTAAAAGGGACTTGATTTGAATGGTGCAGCAGGTGCAGTGGCACCTGGGCTAAAGCTCTAGGGACCCCACTAAACCCAGATTATTGCTAAAATGTAAAACTAAACAGGCAGTCACAAGTGCAGTTACTTAGCAGGCAACACGGTCATGATTTCAATGGTGTGGCAGGTGCAATGACACCAGGACCTAAGTAGTCACAATTGCGGTTACCTTGCAGTTAAAAGGGACTTGATTTGAATGGTGCAGCAGGTGCAGTGGCACCTGGGCTAAAGCTCTAGGGACCCCACTAAACCCATATTATTGCTAAAATGTAAAACTAAACAGGCAGTCACAAGTGCAGGTACCTTGCAGACAATAGGGTCATGATTTGAATGGTGCAGCAGGTGGAGTAGCACCAGGACCGAAAGCTGTAGACACCCCACTAAACACCTAAAATTGCTATATTTTACTACTAAACTGGCAGTCACAAGTGCAGCTACCTTGCAGACATCAGGGTCATGATTTGAATGATGCAGCAGGGGCAGTGGCACCGGGCCCAAAAGTTGTCAGAACTCCTCTAAACACCTAATATTGCTATCTTTTACTACTAGACAGGCAGACACAATTGCAGTTATCTTGCAGTTAAATGGGGCCTGATTTGAATGGTGCAGCAGGTGCAAAGGTACCAGGGCCAAAAGCTCTAGGGACCCACCTAAACGCAGAATATTGCTAAATGTTACTACTTAACAGGCAGTCACAAATGCAGCTATCGAGCAGGCACTAGAGTCATGATTTCAATGGTGTTGCAGGTGCAGTGGCACCGGGGCCAAAAGTTGTCAGAACTAATCTACACACCAAATATTGCTATAATTTACTACTAAACAGGCAGTCATAAATGCAGTTATCTTGCAGGCACTAGGGACATGATTCGAATGGTACAGAAGGTGCAGTGGCACCGGCCCCAACAGCTGTCAGAACTCGTCTACACACATAATATTGCTATTACATCAATTCATTCTATTATTTCCCTATTTCATTTTTCAAAATGTTGCTATTACTTACCCGCAATACACCACTAGTAACAGCACAATATATTACCTATTTGTACACGAACAAGTCCTAACACTTCAACAGACTTTCTTTAACTTATATTGTACAACTACTCAGCAAGCTACAAAGCTACAACAAAAAACAGCATATTATTAATCACATAGGCAAAACCTAATGCATTTACCACTGCTTGTTTTTTTCCTTGAGATTGCGCATTAGGTTTAAAATCATCTTCCTTCTCTTCCATGTGCTCTTATTCCTTCCAATTTTATGTTAGACACTGTCTACTGTCCCTGTATTCTACTGTTGTAGGCAGCTCACAGCGGGTGCACGAAGGGGACATTGCCATCCACCCAGGCCGAAGTGCCAGGATATGTCCAAACAACAGCTGCTTCTGGCCTAAATCCAGTGACGGGACTGTCGCTGTGCCATACACACTCAGCTCCAATTACAGTGAGTTCACTTTTACACCAAGGCCCAACTTTCTCTTTCATAGATACCATTCTAAGTTGCTTCCCCTTATGCCATCCTCTCCTTTCCTCTGTTGTCCCTCAGGTGCTGAAGATGTGGATGCCATTACAGATGCAATGAGTGAGTTTGCAACAGTGACCTGCATCCGCTTTGTTACCCACATGGCAGAACCAGATTACCTCCAGATCCTGCCTGTGGCTGGGTAAGAGCACAGACCACCCTAAGGACTGATCCTACATTCAGCATCACACCAGATAAGGCTCCGTCAGATAGACACATTACCTCCAGATCCTGTTTGTGGATGCGTAAGAGCACAGTTTACCCTAAGGACCGACCCTACATTTAGCATCACTCCAAATAGTCCTCCATCAGATAGACGCATTACCTCCAGAACCCGCCTGCGGATGGGTAGGAGCAAAGGACACACTAAGGACTGACCCTACATTCAGCATCACACAAGATAGGGCTCCATCAAATAGACTCATTACCTCTAGACCCTGCCTCTGAATGGGTAAGAGCACAGGACACCCTAAGGACTGATCCTACATTCAACATCACAATCAGATAGGGCTCCATCAGAGAACTCTTTCCCTTCAGATCCTGCCTGTGGATGGGTAAGAGCACAGTGCTGTGTAGTTCCTACAAATCTATATAGAATCTGCACGTTTAGACAACATAAACTAAAGGATTGGTGTCCAGACTGATTCCAGACACCCCCAAAGGATATGTTAGTCTTTTAGTCCAGCTAGCTCACAGTACCACTACTAGCCCCTCTTACCAAGGAGCGAATAGCTTCTGGCAATTAACGAACATGAAAACCCTAACCCCTCAGGGATCGTGGAAACAGTGCAGTACCTTTTCGCTCAGTCACTCGTGCTCAATTTGTCTCAGAGAGATACCCAGAATAAACAGGGGGGACGTTTTCAATTGGCATTTTTTGAACCAGCGTCATTCTAGTGTGAAATACGTGTGCTGCAACAACCATTAGACAGAAACAGATATATACGGATATTGGCACCAACGGAGTAAAGAAAAAGTAGAATTCTACCATAGTGCTAAAACAATGAATATATGCAGGCATATGGATACATGACAATAATAATGCGTACTCCTACGATGCAAACCCTAATTAGATGTACCTAAGTGTACCTAACACGTGTGTAGGTGTATAGCCAAGAATCCCCTTAGTATAGAGCCAACCTGTAGGAAGGTAGGATCCTTCTGCATGGATAACCCCACTTTTTGCTTGGTGCTAAGCTGTTTTTGACTAGTCTGACTGGGATCCTGCTAATCAGGACCCCAGGCTCTCTGCTTTCTCCATTAAATTGTTGTAACAAGTACTTAGGTACATCCCAGTTTGGATACTGGGGTACCCATATATGTCCCTAGTATATGTTACTAAGAGCATAGGTACCCCATAGGTTGAAGCATGCATTATGCCACCCATAGGAGACCATTCAAATGGAACTACAGACCTGCCATGCAGCCTGTATAAGCTGGTGCTAGCAACACTTACTACAGATATAGGTTTCCTATATCTGGGGTCACTACACTTAAAACCTATAAGTCACCCCTATAGCAGGCCTTATCAATCCTGAAGGCAGGGAGCTTAGTTTTAAGTGTGAGGGTGCCCCTGCATGGCCAGAACACCCCTACAGCCTACGGAGTCCATTCTCCTGGGTTGTAAGTGAAGCAGCCATATACTATATAGAAGGGCACCGTGTAATTACGCGATGACCATCTCAAAAACGGATGCAACGAATCCTATCATGTTTGGTATCAAACATGTTGGAATCATAGGTATGATCCCAAGCACTGGAAGAGCCCTCCGTTAGGCTCTAAGTGATCCCGGTGCCAACCTTCTAGACCTGGACAGCACAAAATGGTTGCTGCTGACCACAGACACGATTCTGCCCTCCTGCTGCTGAGCCAAGCTCGAGCAGGGGAAGGCAGAACAATAGGCATCCTGTCACAGGGAGGTGTGACCACCTCCCAGACAGAATTTAGAGTATTGGGGTGGGTGCACTTGCCAGCGCCACTCAGTCTGCATGAGGGGCACATTTGGTGTCCCTGTGCATAGTCCAGTTCAATCCAGTCCTGGGAGCCGTTGGCTCCTGCTCTGGCGCAAAACTGGACAAAAGACATGGGAGTAACCTCCCCTGTCCAGACCCTCCCTGGGAGGGTCCCCTGAATCTTCCCAACCCTTTCCGTAGGGTACTTAAGGGCTTACCTGGGTGTAGGTCCCTGGATTCGTCGTGGGATAACATTCAGATCAGACACCACTGCTTCTTCTACCGTTTGGGCACTCTGGACTTTGCTGGACTTCGTTTAGGCCTGACTTCGTCTCCCTTCCAGTCTGCTGCATCGTCTGTGCCTGTGCATCACACAGGAACCTTCCAAGGCCGGTGAAGCATCAAAAACATGTGAAGAAATCTCCCTTGGAGTGAAGGAGTCACTCCCTGCATTCGCAGGCACCGCAACTAAGTCGACCTGTCTGCTGATCCTGAGCTCCTCCGGACTCCGAAAGGTTCTGCAACACAGGTGGTGGTTTTCCACAGCTCCTGAGGCCTGCCCTGCCCTCTCACCAAGTTTGAGGCCAGTATCCCTCATAGGGGTTGTAATAACAGAACCCCTCTGCACCGCGTCAAGTTGCAGTGCAAAAGCTTGTTGACTTCTTTCCAAGAAGATCTTCAAGCCCCAAGTAGCCCCAGCCTTTAGCACCTCCAGTGACCAGAATCTTCAGCCACACCGCATTGTGTGCATCGTGGCCTGCATCTTTTGGTGAGCTGCTTGAGGTCCTCTCGCAACTCCAGTGCCTCCGGCCTGTGGGTTCAATTGAGGGTCACACTTGTTTCCTTTGGGCTCCCCTGATTGCTTGGGGCCTGCCCTGACTCTCCTGCTTTTGGTGAGTCCCCTGGACCTTGCTGTTCCCGACATTGCACGTTCTTCGATTCCTGCATCGGTTACATTTGCCAAGGCTTGTTGGTGCTCCCGCCAGACACCGACCCCTCAGCACTCGACATCCTTCGTGGGACAGCTCATGCATGGCTCCTGGTCCTCCTCAGCATCGCCTGGTCCTCACAGCTGCAGAGTCTAAGTCATTGTCATCCATCCTGCAATACCCGACATCGGAGGGCATTCTTATTCCAAGTCTCCTGGTCACTCCTGCGTGACATAACCTCTGTCCCCTCTGCTTGCAGGGACCTCTCATCTATAATCCACCTTTGGATTCCACCGGACACTTTCTTCTCTTCCAGCAGCTGCACTTTCCTGCAGTCCTCCATTGGGTTCGGCGGCGGTTTCCGACATCACTTCACACGTATGCATGTGGCTTCCCTGGTGTAGGTAACGTGGGTACTAGGGTATCCATGGGTGGGGTGGCTCTCCAACCTTCTGTCTTCCACGGGGTTTTTTCAGGGTCCACTGGGAAGGGTCCATAAAGTTTAAAAATCCAACCGTGACTTACACGTAGAGTTGTACGGAGCACGCAGTTGTGTTCCCACACTGCACACTCTCTCCGTGGGGTTCTATCTACTCACCTTGGGTGGTTCCTTGGGTCCTCAGCACTTCTACGTCCTCTCGACCTTGTTTTGACCCGATTTGTGGTTCTTATACCACTTTCTTAGTATATGGTTTGGTCCCCCCCCGGTTCCACTGTGTATTACGTGCTATTTACTGTGTTTCTTTGCTATAGTATTGTGTGCATTGTGCGTACCTCTCGGTAGGAGATATTTCTATGTGTTAGAGGGTATTGTATAATAAATTCATATTTTTATAAATACTTTGTGTGGTTCTTTTTCACTTAATCTATACTATAAGATTGCATTCTGTTAAAACAAGCTGCATTACACCCCTTTTGGACTAAGCCTGAAGGCTGCCCTCCACAGCTACAACTTAGAAAGCTTTCTAAGGTTGTTTAAGACCTCTTAAATCACCATAAGGGTTGTCTTTGACTGGTGCAAGGTGCCCACTTACATTAGTGGACATCATATACCAGGCCAACTTCTCACATTGGTGTGCAGTTGTTGGGATTCAAGCATGCATTGTTTTACCAGATGAATCCTTGTGTTGATTAATTGAAAAACCATCACTAATACTAGGCAAATATAATGCAAGCTTAGAATAAGGAAGTTCTACTGAACCTAGGGTTGGGTAGTTAAGGGTATAGCACACCCTTTCTCCAACCTCAGAGAGTTTAGTTCCCACTAGGTTAGTTAGGTGCAACACCACACCACACTTAGTATGTCTTCCAAAGGAGATGCCAGTGGCTCTCTGACTACTAGATACAGTGAACATTCGTTCCAAGAACTGAAAGCACTGTGTGCCTCTAGAAAGTTAAAGACAGGGAAAGGAGCCAACACTCAACGCCTCCTAGAGGTGTTATTGTTAGATGACCTCAGGAAAACCACTGGGTCAGATGAACAGGAAAGAGTGGGTGGGGCAGGGAATGAAGATAGGCCAGACGGGGAGCCCCTCTTTGACCTAGAATCTAACCCTGACCAGGTGGAGCCTGATGACACCCACCTGGGCAACTCAGATCTCCCAGAAGATACTGGAGGTGGCCTTGAGGAGGCCTCATTTGTTCCTTCTGGGAGAGTGCAGAGTAGACTGAGGAGGTCTAGATCCTTCTCTGCAGAGTCCAATGGCTCAGGGCAGTCAGTAGGGAACTCCATTTCTAATAGAAGGGGGAACTCTTTAGAAAGGGAATACCAGCTTCTTGAGCGTGAGAAAGCTAGGTTTAGGCAAGAGCAGTTGGCCCTTGACAGAGAGTCCATAGAAGTCCAGAGTGCTAGAAGAAAATTGGGACTAGAGGCCCATGGTGGCAGCAACAGTGTCCCTAGAGTTAAAGAACATTCTTTTGAACATAGGAACCTGAACAAGATTGTCCCTTCCTACCATGTTGGGGATGACATCCACAAATGGATAACTGCTTTAGAAAGGGCCTGTAAAGTTCAGAAGGTCCCTCAAGAACAGTGGGAAGCTATCTTGTGGCTCTCCATTTCTGACAAAGGTACAGATAAGCTCCTCACTCTTAGAGAAGAGGATGCTGATCATTACAGTTTTGAAAAGTGCTCTCATTGATGGGTTTGGCTTAACCACTGAACAATACAGGATTACGTTCAGAGACACCCAGAAAGCACAAACCCAGGACTGGGTATATTTTGTGGATAGTGCTATTAAGGCTCTTGAAGGTTGGTTGATTGGCAGCAAAGTGCATGACTACCAAGGACTGTATAGTTTGATTATGAGGGAGCAGATCCTTAATAATTGTCAGAACCAGCTTTTGCATCAGTACCTGGTGGACTCAGATCTGACTTCTCCCCAAGAATTGGGAAAGAAGGCAGATAAGTGGGTCAGAACCAGGGTTAAGCAGAAACATCAGAGCAATAGTGGTGACCAGAAGAAACAATATTCTTCAAAATCCCAGGATAAGGGTGGGGACAAGGGCAAAGACAAGAAAGAATCTTCTCAAGGGCCCCAAAAACCTGCATCTAGGGGGGGAGTCACAAACATACAAGAAAGGCAAGAAGAAACCTTGGTGTTACTTTTGTAAGGTGAAAACCCATTGGACAAAGGATGCTGATTGTCCAAAAGCCAAGGAGAACACTCCTACTACCACTGCCCCTAAGGCAACTGCGCCCCTAGCACAGGTACTAGTGGTGGTACAGGAAACAAGGGATTAGTAGGGTTAACCTTGGGTTCTGAGATGGGTTCTGACTTAGTCAGAACTCCAGCTCAGGCTGTGATGGTGGCATAGATCTTCCCACCTTATTTGTCAGTCCCAGTAACCTGGGCAAGAACAGACAACAGCCTTTGATTAATGGAAAAGAGGCTAAGGCCTACAGGGGCCAGTGTCACTATGGTAACAGAGAAACTTGTGTCTCCTGACCAAATCATACTTGGACAAATGTACCAAGTGACCAATGCTAACAATATCAGGACTGACCATTCCTTGGCAGTTGTTAATTTTAGCTGGGGAGGGGTAACTGGACCTAAAAAGGTTGTGGTATCTTCAGACCTACCTGCAGATTGCTTGTTGGGCAATGATTTGGAAACTTCAGCCTGGGCTGAAGTAGAGCTAAGGACTCATGCAGAAATGTTGGGCATCTCTGCAAGTGTGTTTGCTGTGACCAGGTCACAGGCACTTCAGTTTTCCACTGAACAGGCCCTGAAACCTGGAACAATGGACCAGGTGCCTTCCAAGTAAAGGAGCAGAAAGGGTAATGTGCCTTCCCCCAGACTCAGAGTGAGGATCAGTCTATTGAGGGAGATGATCTGAGCCTCTGTGAAGGAACTGCCCCAGATAAACTGGAACCTGATCAGGTTGAGTTCTTGGGGGCAGGGGGCCCTTCCAGAGCAGATTTGAGTTTGGAGCAGCAGAACTGCCCCTCTCTTGAACCCCTCAGACAGCAAGCTGCTGCTGGGAATGTCAGTGGATCCCACAGGATTTACTGGGATGAAGGACTTCTGTACTCAGAGGGTAGAGACCCCAAGCCTGGTGCCACCAGGAGGTTGGTTATACCCCAGACGTTTAGAGGCTTCCTGCTCACCCTTGCACATGACATTCCCTTGGCAGGACACTTAGGGCAAAGCAAGACTTGGGAGAGACTTGTCCCTCACTTTCACTGACCCCATAGGTCTGAGGACACTAAGGAGTTTTGTCGCTCCTGTGCCACCTGCCAAGCCAGTGGCAAGTCAGGTGGCATCACAAAGGCCCCCTTAATTCCACTTCCAGTGGTTGGGGTTCCCTTTGAGAGGGTTGGGATTGATATCGTTGGTCCCATGAACCCTCCAACAGCATCTGGGCACAGCTATATTCTACTGGTGGTGGACCATGCCACTAGATACCCAGAAGCTATTCCCCTTAGAACCACTACAGCTCCTGTGGTGGCAAGGGCCCTCTTGGGAATTTTTTCCAGAGTGGGCTTCCCTAAGGAGGTCTTAACTGACAGAGCTACACACTTCATGTCAAGTTATAGAACTGCAATGTGTAAAGAGTGTGGAGTGAATTGCAAATTCACCAAACCCTACCATCCTCAATGCAATGGGTTAGTTGAAAGATTCAACAAAACCCTAAAGGGTATGATCATGGACCTCCCAGGAAAGCTTAGGCGAAAATGGGATGTCCTACTACCGTGCCTTCTCTTTGCCTACAGAGAGGTCCCTAAGAAGGGGTTGGCTACAGCCCTTTTGAACTTCTGCTTGGGCGTTCAGTGAGTGGTCCCTTGTGTTTGGTGAAGGAGGGATGGGAGTTACCTCTCAAACCTCCCAAACAGGACATAGTGGACTATGTACTTGGTCTGCGCTCCTGCATGGCTGAGTACATGAAGAAGGCCAGCAAAAACCTTGAGGCAAGCCAAGAACTCTAAAAAGCTTGGCATGACCAAAAGGCTGTCCTGACTGTTTATCAGCCAGGTCAGAAGGTGTGGGTGCTGGAGCCTGCGGCCCCAGCAGCTCTCCAGGACAAATGGAGTGGACCCCACACCATACTTAAACAAAAGGATGAGGTCACCTATTTTGTGGCCCTTGGCACTCCCAGAAGTCCCCATAGGGTACTTCATGTGAACAGGCTAAAAATTTTTGTTGACAGGGCTGACGTGCTACGCAAACAAATGATGGACGGAATGCTGAATGAATCATACATTCACCCCCAGTCAAGAGATCTGGGTTAAATCCATCGTTCTTTTGCTCACCATGCCACCCCAGTTTAGACCCAGCCATATGCAAATCAGTCTTGACCCTGTGCCTCATGGGAACAGTGCAGACCAAACTACCAAGCCAGGTCCTCCCTGGACCGGAAACAAGCATCCTGGGACCGGTTTCAGGGTATTACCCTTCATCAGCCAGGCTAGCTTGAATCCAGTGGCACAGTGAGCAAGGGACCCACGTCTGGGCATACCCATCCCACTTAGGGCAAAATGTGCTACGCAAACAAATGATGGACGGAATGCTGAATGAATCATACATTCACCCCCAGTCAAGAGATCTGGGTTAAATCCATTGTTCTTTTGCTCACCATGCCACCCCAGTTTAGACCCAGCCATATGCAAATCAGTCTTGACCCTGTGCCTCATGGGAACAGTCCAGACCGAACTGCCAAGCCAGGTCCTCCCTGGACCAGAAACAAGCATCCTGGGACCAGTTTCAGGGTATTACCCTTCATCAGCCAGGCTAGCTTGACTCCAGTGGCACAGTGAGCAAGGGACCGACGTCTGGGCATACCCATCCCACTTAGGGCGAAAAGTGCTATGTAAACAAATGATGGACGGAATGCTGAATGAATCATACATTCACCCCCAGTCTAGAGATCTGGGTTAAATCCATCATTCTTTTGCTAACCATGCCACCCCAGTTTAGACCCAGCCATATGCAAATCAGTCTTGACCCTGTGCCTCATGGGAACAGTCCAGAACGAACTGCCAAGCCAGGTCCTCCCTGGACCGGAAACAAGCATCCTGGGACCGGTTTCAGGGTATTACCCTTCATCAGCCAGGCTAGCTTGAATCCAGTGGCACAGTGAGCAAGGGACCCACGTCTGGGCATACCCATCCCACTTAGGGTGAAAAGTGCTACGCAAACAAATGATGGACGGAATGCTGAATGAATCATACATTCACCCCCAGTCAAGAGATCTGGGTTAAATCCATCGTTCTTTTGCTCACCATGCCACCCCAGTTTAGACCCAGCCATATGCAAATCAGTCTTGACCCTGTGCCTCATGGGAACAGTCCAGACCGAACTGCCAACCCAGGTCCTCCCTGGACCGGAAACAAGCATCCTGGGACCGATTTCAGGGTATTACCCTTCATCAGCCAGGCTAGCATGAATCCAGTGGCACAGTGAGCAAGGGACCCACGTCTGGGCATACCCATCCCACTTAGGGCGAAAAGTGCTACGCAAACAAATGATGGACGGAATGCTGAATGAATCATACATTCACCCCCAGTCAAGAGATCTGGGTTAAATCCACCATTCTTTTGCTCACCATGCCACCCCAGTTTAGACCCAGCCATATGCAAATCAGTCTTGACCCTGTGCCTCATGGGTACAGTCCAGACCGAACTGCCAAGCCAGGTCCTCCCTGGACCGGAAACAAGGATCCTGGGACCGGTTTCAGGGTATTACCCTTCATCAGCCAGGCTAGCTTGAATCCAGTGGCACAGTGAGCAAGGGACCCACATCTGGGCATACCCATCCCACTTAGGGCGAAAAGTGCCTGGCAAAAAATGATGGACGGAATGCTGAATGAATCATACATTCACCCCCAGTCAAGAGATCTGGGTTAAATCCATCGTTCTTTTTCTCACCATGCCACCCTAGTTTAGACCCAGCCATATGCAAATCAGTCTTGACCCTGTGCCTCATGGGAACAGTCCAGAACGAACTGCTAAGCCAGGTCCTCCCTGGACCGGAAACAAGCATCCTGGGATTGGTTTCAGGGTATTACCCTTCATCAGCCAGGCTAGCTTGAATCCAGTGGCACAGTGAGCAAGGGACCCACGTCTGGGCATACCCATCCCACTTAGGGGCGAAAAGTGCTACGCAAACAAATGATGGATGGAATGCTGAATGAATCATACATTCACCCCCAGTCAAGAGATCTGGGTTAAATCCATCGTTCTTTTGCTCAGCATGCCACCCCAGTTTAGACCCAGCCATATGCAAATCAGTCTTGACCCTGTGCCTCATGGAATCAGTCCAGACCGAACTGCCAAGCCAGGTCCTCCCTGGACCGGAAACAAGCATCCTGGGACTGGTTTCAGGGTATTACCCTTCATCAGCCAGGCTAGCTTGAATCCAGTGGCACACTGAGCAAGGGACCCACGCCTGGGCATACCCATCCCACTTAGGGGCGAAAAGTGCTACGCAAACAAATGATGGACGGAATGCTGAATGAATCATACATTCACCCCCAGTCAAGAGATCTGGATTAAATCCATCGTTCTTTTGCTCACCATGCCACCCTAGTTTAGACCCAGCCATATACAAATCAGTCTTGACCCTGTGCCTCATGGGAACCGTCCAGACCGAACTGCCAAGCCAGGTCCTCCCTGGACCGGAAACAAGCATCCTGGGACCGGTTTCAGGGTATTACTCTTCACCAGCCAGGCTAGCTTGAATCCAGTGGCACAGTGAGCAAGGGACCCACGTCTGGGCATACCCATCCCACTTAGGGCGAAAAGTGCTACGCAAACAAATGATGGACAGAATGCTGAATGAATCATACATTCAACCCCAGTCAAGAGATCTGGGTTAAATCCATCGTTCTTTTGCTCAGCATGCCACCCCAGTTTAGACCCAGCCAAATGCAAATCAGTCATGACGCTGTGCCTCGTGGGATCAGTCCAGACCGAACTGCCAAGCCAGGTCCTCCCTGGACCGGAAACAAGCATCCTGGGACCGGTTTCAGGGTATTACCCTTCATCAGCCAGGATAGCTTGAATCCAGTGGCACAGTGAGCAAGGGACCCACGTCTGGGCATACCCATCCCACTTAGGGCGAAAAGTGCTACGCAAACAAATGATGGACGGAATGCTGAATGAATCATACATTCACCCCCAGTCAAGAGATCTGGGTTAAATCCATCGTTCCTTTGCTCACCATGCCACCCCAGTTTAGACCCAGCCATATGCAAATCAGTCTTGACCCTGTGCCTCATGGGAACAGTCCAGACCGAACTGCCAAGACAAGTCCTCCCTGGACCGGAAACAAGCATCCTGGGACCGGTTTCAGGGTATTACCCTTCATCAGCCAGGCTAGCTTGAATCCAGTGGCACAGTGAGCAAGGGACCCACGTCTGGGCATACCCATCCCACTTAGAGCGAAAAGTGCTACGCAAACAAATGATGGACGGAATGCTGAATAAATCATACATTCACCCCCAGTCAAGAGATCTGGGTTAAATCCATTGTTCTTTTGCTCACCATGCCACCCTAGTTTAGACCCAGCCATATGCAAATCAGTCTTGACCCTGTGCCTCATGGGAACCGTCCAGACCGAACTGCCAAGCCAGGTCCTCCCTGGACCGGAAACAAGCATCCTGGGACCGGTTTCAGGGTATTACCCTTCATCAGCCAGGCTAGCTTGAATCCAGTGGCACAGTGAGCAAGGGACCCACGTCTGGGCATACCCATCCCACTTAGGGCGAAAAGTGCTACGCAAACAAATGATGGACAGAATGCTGAATGAATCACACATTCAACCCCAGTCAAGAGATCTGGGTTAAATCCATCGTTCTTTTGCTCAGCATGCCACCCCAGTTTAGACCCAGCCATATGCAAATCAGTCATGACGCTGTGCCTCGTGGGATCAGTCCAGACCGAACTGCCAAGCCAGGTCCTCCCTGGACCGGAAACAAGCATCCTGGGACCGGTTTCAGGGTATTACCCTTCATCAGCCAGGATAGCTTGAATCCAGTGGCACAGTGAGCAAGGGACCCACGTCTGGGCATTCCCATCCCACTTAGGACGAAAAGTGCTACGCAAACAAATGATGGACGGAATGCTGAATGAATCATACATTCACCCCCAGTCAAGAGATCTGGGTTAAATCCATCGTTCATTTGCTCACCATGCCACCCCAGTTTAGACCCAGCCATATGCAAATCAGTCTTGACCCTGTGCCTCATGGGAACAGTCCAGACCGAACTGCCAAGACAGGTCCTCCCTGGACCGGAAACAAGCATCCTGGGACCGGTTTCAGGGTATTACCCTTCATCAGCCAGGCTAGCTTGAATCCAGTGGCACAGTGAGCAAGGGACCCACGTCTGGGCTACCCATCCCACTTAGAGCGAAAAGTGCTACGCAAACAAATGATGGACGGAATGCTGAATAAATCATACATTCACCCCCAGTCAAGAGATCTGGGTTAAATCCATCGTTCATTTGCTCACCATGCCACCCCAGTTTAGACCCAGCCATATGCAAATCAGTCTTGACCCTGTGCCTCATGGGAACAGTCCAGACCGAACTGCCAAGACAGGTCCTCCCTGGACCGGAAACAAGCATCCTGGGACCGGTTTCAGGGTATTACCCTTCATCAGCCAGGCTAGCTTGAATCCAGTGGCACAGTGAGCAAGGGACCCACGTCTGGGCATACCCATCCCACTTAGAGCTGAAAAGTGCTACGCAAACAAATGATGGACGGAATGCTGAATAAATCATACATTCACCCCCAGTCAAGAGATCTGGGTTAAATCCATCGTTCTTTTGCTCACCATGCCACCCCAGTTTAGACACAGCCATATGCAAATCAGTCTTGACCCTGTGCCTCATGGGAACAGTCCAGACCGAACTGCCAAGCCAGGTCCTCCCTGGACCGGAAACAAGCATCCTGGGACCGGTTTCAGAGTGTTACCCTTCATGAGCCAGGCTAGCTTGAATCCAGTGGCACAGTGAGCAAGGGACCCACGTCTGGGCATACCCATCCCACTTAGGGCGAAAAGTGCTACGCAAACAAATGATGGACGGAATGCTGAATGAATCATACATTCACCCCCAGTCAAGAGATCTGGGTTAAATCCATCGTTCTTTTGCTCACCATGCCACCCCAGTTTAGACCCAGACATATGCAAATCAGTCTTGACCATGTGCCTCATGGGAACAGTCCAGACCGAACTGCCTAGCCAGGTCCTCCCTGGACCGGAAACAAGCATCCTGGGCAGTAGCACCGGCCCAAAAGTTGTCAGAACTACTCTAAACACACAATATTGCTATATTTGACTACTAAGCAAGTAGTCACAATTGCAGTTACCTTGCAGTTAAGAGGGACTTGATTTGAATGGTGTCCCTTTTAATGTAAAACTAAACAGGCAGTCAAAGGTGCTACTTAGCAGACAACAGGGTCATGATTTCAATGGTACAGCAGGTGCAATGACACCAGGACCTAAGTAGTCACAATTGTGGTTACCTTGCAGTTAAAAGGGACTTGATTTGAATGGTGCAGCAGGTGCAGTGGCACCTGGGCTAAAGCTCTAGGGACCCCACTAAACCCAGATTATTGCTAAAATGTAAAACTAAACAGGCAGTCACAAGTGCAGTTACTTAGCAGGCAACACGGTCATGATTTCAATGGTGTGGCAGGTGCAATGACACCAGGACCTAAGTAGTCACAATTGCGGTTACCTTGCAGTTAAAAGGGACTTGATTTGAATGGTGCAGCAGGTGCAGTGGCACCTGGGCTAAAGCTCTAGGGACCCCACTAAACCCATATTATTGCTAAAATGTAAAACTAAACAGGCAGTCACAAGTGCAGGTACCTTGCAGACAATAGGGTCATGATTTGAATGGTGCAGCGGGTGGAGTAGCACCAGGACCGAAAGCTGTAGACACCCCACTAAACACCTAAAATTGCTATATTTTACTACTAAACTGGCAGTCACAAGTGCAGCTACCTTGCAGACATCAGGGTCATGATTTGAATGATGCAGCAGGGGCAGTGGCACCGGGCCCAAAAGTTGTCAGAACTCCTCTAAACACCTAATATTGCTATCTTTTACTACTAGACAGGCAGACACAATTGCAGTTATCTTGCAGTTAAATGGGGCCTGATTTGAATGGTGCAGCAGGTGCAAAGGTACCAGGGCCAAAAGCTCTAGGGACCCACCTAAACGCAGAATATTGCTAAATGTTACTACTTAACAGGCAGTCACAAATGCAGCTATCGAGCAGGCACTAGAGTCATGATTTCAATGGTGTTGCAGGTGCAGTGGCACCGGGGCCAAAAGTTGTCAGAACTAATCTACACACCAAATATTGCTATAATTTACTACTAAACAGGCAGTCATAAATGCAGTTATCTTGCAGGCACTAGGGACATGATTCGAATGGTACAGAAGGTGCAGTGGCACCGGCCCCAACAGCTGTCAGAACTCGTCTACACACATAATATTGCTATTACATCAATTCATTCTATTATTTCCCTATTTCATTTTTCAAAATGTTGCTATTACTTACCCGCAATACACCACTAGTAACAGCACAATATATTACCTATTTGTACACGAACAAGTCCTAACACTTCAACAGACTTTCTTTAACTTATATTGTACAACTACTCAGCAAGCTACAAAGCTACAACAAAAAACAGCATATTATTAATCACATAGGCAAAACCTAATGCATTTACCACTGCTTGTTTTTTTCCTTGAGATTGCGCATTAGGTTTAAAATCATCTTCCTTCTCTTCCATGTGCTCTTATTCCTTCCAATTTTATGTTAGACACTGTCTACTGTCCCTGTATTCTACTGTTGTAGGCAGCTCACAGCGGGTGCACGAAGGGGACATTGCCATCCACCCAGGCCGAAGTGCCAGGATATGTCCAAACAACAGCTGCTTCTGGCCTAAATCCAGTGACGGGACTGTCGCTGTGCCATACACACTCAGCTCCAATTACAGTGAGTTCACTTTTACACCAAGGCCCAACTTTCTCTTTCATAGATACCATTCTAAGTTGCTTCCCCTTATGCCATCCTCTCCTTTCCTCTGTTGTCCCTCAGGTGCTGAAGATGTGGATGCCATTACAGATGCAATGAGTGAGTTTGCAACAGTGACCTGCATCCGCTTTGTTACCCACATGGCAGAACCAGATTACCTCCAGATCCTGCCTGTGGCTGGGTAAGAGCACAGACCACCCTAAGGACTGATCCTACATTCAGCATCACACCAGATAAGGCTCCGTCAGATAGACACATTACCTCCAGATCCTGTTTGTGGATGCGTAAGAGCACAGGATACCCTAAGGACCGACCCTACATTTAGCATCACTCCAAATAGTCCTCCATCAGATAGACGCATTACCTCCAGAACCCGCCTGCGGATGGGTAGGAGCAAAGGACACACTAAGGACTGACCCTACATTCAGCATCACACAAGATAGGGCTCCATCAAATAGACTCATTACCTCTAGACCCTGCCTCTGAATGGGTAAGAGCACAGGACACCCTAAGGACTGATCCTACATTCAACATCACAATCAGATAGGGCTCCATCAGAGAACTCTTTCCCTTCAGATCCTGCCTGTGGATGGGTAAGAGCACAGTGCTGTGTAGTTCCTACAAATCTATATAGAATCTGCACGTTTAGACAACATAAACTAAAGGATTGGTGTCCAGACTGATTCCAGACACCCCCAAAGGATATGTTAGTCTTTTAGTCCAGCTAGCTCACAGTACCACTACTAGCCCCTCTTACCAAGGAGCGAATAGCTTCTGGCAATTAACGAACATGAAAACCCTAACCCCTCAGGGATCGTGGAAACAGTGCAGTACCTTTTCGCTCAGTCACTCGTGCTCAATTTGTCTCAGAGAGATACCCAGAATAAACAGGGGGACGTTTTCAATTGGCATTTTTGAACCAGCGTCATTCTAGTGTGAAATACGTGTGCTGCAACAACCATTAGACAGAAACAGATATATACGGATATTGGCACCAACGGAGTAAAGAAAAAGTAGAATTCTACCATAGTGCTAAAACAATGAATATATGCAGGCATATGGATACATGACAATAATAATGCGTACTCCTACGATGCAAACCCTAATTAGATGTACCTAAGTGTACCTAACACGTGTGTAGGTGTATAGCCAAGAATCCCCTTAGTATAGAGCCAACCTGTAGGAAGGTAGGATCCTTCTGCATGGATAACCCCACTTTTTGCTTGGTGCTAAGCTGTTTTTGACTAGTCTGACTGGGATCCTGCTAATCAGGACCCCAGGCTCTCTGCTTTCTCCATTAAATTGTTGTAACAAGTACTTAGGTACATCCCAGTTTGGATACTGGGGTACCCATATATGTCCCTAGTATATGTTACTAAGAGCATAGGTACCCCATAGGTTGAAGCATGCATTATGCCACCCATAGGAGACCATTCAAAATGGAACTACAGACCTGCCATGCAGCCTGTATAAGCTGGTGCTAGCAACACTTACTACAGATATAGGTTTCCTATATCTGGGGTCACTACACTTAAAACCTATAAGTCACCCCTATAGCAGGCCTTATCAATCCTGAAGGCAGGGAGCTTAGTTTTAAGTGTGAGGGTGCCCCTGCATGGCCAGAACACCCCTACAGCCTACGGAGTCCATTCTCCTGGGTTGTAAGTGAAGCAGCCATATACTATATAGAAGGGCACCGTGTAATTACGCGATGACCATCTCAAAAACGGATGCAACGAATCCTATCATGTTTGGTATCAAACATGTTGGAATCATAGGTATGATCCCAAGCACTGGAAGAGCCCTCCGTTAGGCTCTAAGTGATCCCGGTGCCAACCTTCTAGACCTGGACAGCACAAAATGGTTGCTGCTGACCACAGACACGATTCTGCCCTCCTGCTGCTGAGCCAAGCTCGAGCAGGGGAAGGCAGAACAATAGGCATCCTGTCACAGGGAGGTGTGACCACCTCCCAGACAGAATTTAGAGTATTGGGGTGGGTGCACTTGCCAGCGCCACTCAGTCTGCATGAGGGGCACATTTGGTGTCCCTGTGCATAGTCCAGTTCAATCCAGTCCTGGGAGCCGTTGGCTCCTGCTCTGGCGCAAAACTGGACAAAAGACATGGGAGTAACCTCCCCCCTGTCCAGACCCTCCCCTGGGAGGGTCCCCTGAATCTTCCCAACCCTTTCCGTAGGGTACTTAAGGGCTTACCTGGGTGTAGGTCCCTGGATTCGTCGTGGGATAACATTCAGATCAGACACCACTGCTTCTTCTACCGTTTGGGCACTCTGGACTTTGCTGGACTTCGTTTAGGCCTGACTTCGTCTCCCTTCCAGTCTGCTGCATCGTCTGTGCCTGTGCATCACACAGGAACCTTCCAAGGCCGGTGAAGCATCAAAAACATGTGAAGAAATCTCCCTTGGAGTGAAGGAGTCACTCCCCTGCATTCGCAGGCACCGCAACTAAGTCGACCTGTCTGCTGATCCTGAGCTCCTCCGGACTCCGAAAGGTTCTGCAACACAGGTGGTGGTTTTCCACAGCTCCTGAGGCCTGCCCTGCCCTCTCACCAAGTTTGAGGCCAGTATCCCTCATAGGGGTTGTAATAACAGAACCCCTCTGCACCGCGTCAAGTTGCAGTGCAAAGCTTGTTGACTTCTTTCCAAGAAGATCTTCAAGCCCCAAGTAGCCCCAGCCTTTAGCACCTCCAGTGACCAGAATCTTCAGCCACACCGCATTGTGTGCATCGTGGCCTGCATCTTTTGGTGAGCTGCTTGAGGTCCTCTCGCAACTCCAGTGCCTCCGGCCTGTGGGTTCAATTGAGGGTCACACTTGTTTCCTTTGGGCTCCCCTGATTGCTTGGGGCCTGCCCTGACTCTCCTGCTTTTGGTGAGTCCCCTGGACCTTGCTGTTCCCGACATTGCACGTTCTTCGATTCCTGCATTGGTTACATTTGCCAAGGCTTGTTGGTGCTCCCGCCAGACACCGACCCCTCAGCACTCGACATCCTTCGTGGGACAGCTCATGCATGGCTCCTGGTCCTCCTCAGCATCGCCTGGTCCTCACAGCTGCAGAGTCTAAGTCATTGTCATCCATCCTGCAATACCCGACATCGGAGGGCATTCTTATTCCAAGTCTCCTGGTCACTCCTGCGTGACATAACCTCTGTCCCCTCTGCTTGCAGGGACCTCTCATCTATAATCCACCTTTGGATTCCACCGGACACTTTCTCCTCTTCCAGCAGCTGCACTTTCCTGCAGTCCTCCATTGGGTTCGGCGGCGGTTTCCGACATCACTTCACACGTATGCATGTGGCTTCCCTGGTGTAGGTAACGTGGGTACTAGGGTATCCATGGGTGGGGTGGCTCTCCAACCTTCTGTCTTCCACGGGGTTTTTCAGGGTCCACTGGGAAGGGTCCATAAAGTTTAAAAATCCAACCGTGACTTACACGTAGAGTTGTACGGAGCACGCAGTTGTGTTCCCACACTGCACACTCTCTCCGTGGGGTTCTATCTACTCACCTTGGGTGGTTCCTTGGGTCCTCAGCACTTCTACGTCCTCTCGACCTTGTTTTGACCCGATTTGTGGTTCTTATACCACTTTCTTAGTATATGGTTTGGTCCCCCCGGTTCCACTGTGTATTACGTGCTATTTACTGTGTTTCTTTGCTATAGTATTGTGTGCATTGTGCGTACCTCTCGGTAGGAGATATTTCTATGTGTTAGAGGGTATTGTATAATAAATTCATATTTTTATAAATACTTTGTGTGGTTCTTTTTCACTTAATCTATACTATAAGATTGCATTCTGTTAAAACAAGCTGCATTACACCCCTTTTGGACTAAGCCTGAAGGCTGCCCTCCACAGCTACAACTTAGAAAGCTTTCTAAGGTTGTTTAAGACCTCTTAAATCACCATAAGGGTTGTCTTTGACTGGTACAAGGTGCCCACTTACATTAGTGGACATCATATACCAGGCCAACTTCTCACATTGGTGTGCAGTTGTTGGGATTCAAGCATGCATTGTTTTACCAGATGAATCCTTGTGTTGATTAATTGAAAAACCATCACTAATACTAGGCAAATATAATGCAAGCTTAGAATAAGGAAGTTCTACTGAACCTAGGGTTGGGTAGTTAAGGGTATAGCACACCCTTTCTCCAACCTCAGAGAGTTTAGTTCCCACTAGGTTAGTTAGGTGCAACACCACACCACACTTAGTATGTCTTCCAAAGGAGATGCCAGTGGCTCTCTGACTACTAGATACAGTGAACATTCGTTCCAAGAACTGAAAGCACTGTGTGCCTCTAGAAAGTTAAAGACAGGGAAAGGAGCCAACACTCAACGCCTCCTAGAGGTGTTATTGTTAGATGACCTCAGGAAAACCACTGGGTCAGATGAACAGGAAAGAGTGGGTGGGGCAGGGAATGAAGATAGGCCAGACGGGGAGCCCCTCTTTGACCTAGAATCTAACCCTGACCAGGTGGAGCCTGATGACACCCACCTGGGCAACTCAGATCTCCCAGAAGATACTGGAGGTGGCCTTGAGGAGGCCTCATTTGTTCCTTCTGGGAGAGTGCAGAGTAGACTGAGGAGGTCTAGATCCTTCTCTGCAGAGTCCAATGGCTCAGGGCAGTCAGTAGGGAACTCCATTTCTAATAGAAGGGGAACTCTTTAGAAAGGGAATACCAGCTTCTTGAGCGTGAGAAAGCTAGGTTTAGGCAAGAGCAGTTGGCCCTTGACAGAGAGTCCATAGAAGTCCAGAGTGCTAGAAGAAAATTGGGACTAGAGGCCCATGGTGGCAGCAACAGTGTCCCTAGAGTTAAAGAACATTCTTTTGAACATAGGAACCTGAACAAGATTGTCCCTTCCTACCATGTTGGGGATGACATCCACAAATGGATAACTGCTTTAGAAAGGGCCTGTAAAGTTCAGAAGGTCCCTCAAGAACAGTGGGAAGCTATCTTGTGGCTCTCCATTTCTGACAAAGGTACAGATAAGCTCCTCACTCTTAGAGAAGAGGATGCTGATCATTACAGTTTTGAAAAGTGCTCTCATTGATGGGTTTGGCTTAACCACTGAACAATACAGGATTACGTTCAGAGACACCCAGAAAGCACAAACCCAGGACTGGGTATATTTTGTGGATAGTGCTATTAAGGCTCTTGAAGGTTGGTTGATTGGCAGCAAAGTGCATGACTACCAAGGACTGTATAGTTTGATTATGAGGGAGCAGATCCTTAATAATTGTCAGAACCAGCTTTTGCATCAGTACCTGGTGGACTCAGATCTGACTTCTCCCCAAGAATTGGGAAAGAAGGCAGATAAGTGGGTCAGAGCCAGGGTTAAGCAGAAACATCAGAGCAATAGTGGTGACCAGAAGAAACAATATTCTTCAAAATCCCAGGATAAGGGTGGGGACAAGGGCAAAGACAAGAAAGAATCTTCTCAAGGGCCCCAAAAACCTGCATCTAGGGGGGGAGTCACAAACATACAAGAAAGGCAAGAAGAAACCTTGGTGTTACTTTTGTAAGGTGAAAACCCATTGGACAAAGGATGCTGATTGTCCAAAAGCCAAGGAGAACACTCCTACTACCACTGCCCCTAAGGCAACTGCGCCCCCTAGCACAGGTACTAGTGGTGGTACAGGAAACAAGGGATTAGTAGGGTTAACCTTGGGTTCTGAGATGGGTTCTGACTTAGTCAGAACTCCAGCTCAGGCTGTGATGGTGGCATAGATCTTCCCACCTTATTTGTCAGTCCCAGTAACCTGGGCAAGAACAGACAACAGCCTTTGATTAATGGAAAAGAGGCTAAGGCCTACAGGGGCCAGTGTCACTATGGTAACAGAGAAACTTGTGTCTCCTGACCAAATCATACTTGGACAAATGTACCAAGTGACCAATGCTAACAATATCAGGACTGACCATTCCTTGGCAGTTGTTAATTTTAGCTGGGGAGGGGTAACTGGACCTAAAAAGGTTGTGGTATCTTCAGACCTACCTGCAGATTGCTTGTTGGGCAATGATTTGGAAACTTCAGCCTGGGCTGAAGTAGAGCTAAGGACTCATGCAGAAATGTTGGGCATCTCTGCAAGTGTGTTTGCTGTGACCAGGTCACAGGCACTTCAGCTTTCCACTGAACAGGCCCTGAAACCTGGAACAATGGACCAGGTGCCTTCCAAGTAAAGGAGCAGAAAGGGTAATGTGCCTTCCCCCCAGACTCAGAGTGAGGATCAGTCTATTGAGGGAGATGATCTGAGCCTCTGTGAAGGAACTGCCCCAGATAAACTGGAACCTGATCAGGTTGAGTTCTTGGGGGCAGGGGCCCTTCCAGAGCAGATTTGAGTTTGGAGCAGCAGAACTGCCCCTCTCTTGAACCCCTCAGACAGCAAGCTGCTGCTGGGAATGTCAGTGGATCCCACAGGATTTACTGGGATGAAGGACTTCTGTACTCAGAGGGTAGAGACCCCAAGCCTGGTGCCACCAGGAGGTTGGTTATACCCCAGACGTTTAGAGGCTTCCTGCTCACCCTTGCACATGACATTCCCTTGGCAGGACACTTAGGGCAAAGCAAGACTTGGGAGAGACTTGTCCCTCACTTTCACTGACCCCATAGGTCTGAGGACACTAAGGAGTTTTGTCGCTCCTGTGCCACCTGCCAAGCCAGTGGCAAGTCAGGTGGCATCACAAAGGCCCCCTTAATTCCACTTCCAGTGGTTGGGGTTCCCTTTGAGAGGGTTGGGATTGATATCGTTGGTCCCATGAACCCTCCAACAGCATCTGGGCACAGCTATATTCTACTGGTGGTGGACCATGCCACTAGATACCCAGAAGCTATTCCCCTTAGAACCACTACAGCTCCTGTGGTGGCAAGGGCCCTCTTGGGAATTTTTTTCCAGAGTGGGCTTCCCTAAGGAGGTCTTAACTGACAGAGCTACACACTTCATGTCAAGTTATAGAACTGCAATGTGTAAAGAGTGTGGAGTGAATTGCAAATTCACCAAACCCTACCATCCTCAATGCAATGGGTTAGTTGAAAGATTCAACAAAACCCTAAAGGGTATGATCATGGACCTCCCAGGAAAGCTTAGGCGAAAATGGGATGTCCTACTACCGTGCCTTCTCTTTGCCTACAGAGAGGTCCCTAAGAAGGGGTTGGCTACAGCCCTTTTGAACTTCTGCTTGGGCGTTCAGTGAGTGGTCCCTTGTGTTTGGTGAAGGAGGGATGGGAGTTACCTCTCAAACCTCCCAAACAGGACATAGTGGACTATGTACTTGGTCTGCGCTCCTGCATGGCTGAGTACATGAAGAAGGCCAGCAAAAACCTTGAGGCAAGCCAAGAACTCTAAAAAGCTTGGCATGACCAAAAGGCTGTCCTGACTGTTTATCAGCCAGGTCAGAAGGTGTGGGTGCTGGAGCCTGCGGCCCCAGCAGCTCTCCAGGACAAATGGAGTGGACCCCACACCATACTTAAACAAAAGGATGAGGTCACCTATTTTGTGGCCCTTGGCACTCCCAGAAGTCCCCATAGGGTACTTCATGTGAACAGGCTAAAAATTTTTGTTGACAGGGCTGACGTGCTACGCAAACAAATGATGGACGGAATGCTGAATGAATCATACATTCACCCCCAGTCAAGAGATCTGGGTTAAATCCATCGTTCTTTTGCTCACCATGCCACCCCAGTTTAGACCCAGCCATATGCAAATCAGTCTTGACCCTGTGCCTCATGGGAACAGTCCAGACCAAACTACCAAGCCAGGTCCTCCCTGGACCGGAAACAAGCATCCTGGGACCGGTTTCAGGGTATTACCCTTCATCAGCCAGGCTAGCTTGAATCCAGTGGCACAGTGAGCAAGGGACCCACGTCTGGGCATACCCATCCCACTTAGGGCAAAATGTGCTACGCAAACAAATGATGGACGGAATGCTGAATGAATCATACATTCACCCCCAGTCAAGAGATCTGGGTTAAATCCATTGTTCTTTTGCTCACCATGCCACCCCAGTTTAGACCCAGCCATATGCAAATCAGTCTTGACCCTGTGCCTCATGGGAACAGTCCAGACCGAACTGCCAAGCCAGGTCCTCCCTGGACCGGAAACAAGCATCCTGGGACCAGTTTCAGGGTATTACCCTTCATCAGCCAGGCTAGCTTGACTCCAGTGGCACAGTGAGCAAGGGACCGACGTCTGGGCATACCCATCCCACTTAGGGCGAAAAGTGCTATGTAAACAAATGATGGACGGAATGCTGAATGAATCATACATTCACCCCCAGTCTAGAGATCTGGGTTAAATCCATCATTCTTTTGCTAACCATGCCACCCCAGTTTAGACCCAGCCATATGCAAATCAGTCTTGACCCTGTGCCTCATGGGAACAGTCCAGAACGAACTGCCAAGCCAGGTCCTCCCTGGACCGGAAACAAGCATCCTGGGACCGGTTTCAGGGTATTACCCTTCATCAGCCAGGCTAGCTTGAATCCAGTGGCACAGTGAGCAAGGGACCCACGTCTGGGCATACCCATCCCACTTAGGGTGAAAAGTGCTACGCAAACAAATGATGGACGGAATGCTGAATGAATCATACATTCACCCCCAGTCAAGAGATCTGGGTTAAATCCATCGTTCTTTTGCTCACCATGCCACCCCAGTTTAGACCCAGCCATATGCAAATCAGTCTTGACCCTGTGCCTCATGGGAACAGTCCAGACCGAACTGCCAACCCAGGTCCTCCCTGGACCGGAAACAAGCATCCTGGGACCGATTTCAGGGTATTACCCTTCATCAGCCAGGCTAGCATGAATCCAGTGGCACAGTGAGCAAGGGACCCACGTCTGGGCATACCCATCCCACTTAGGGCGAAAAGTGCTACGCAAACAAATGATGGACGGAATGCTGAATGAATCATACATTCACCCCCAGTCAAGAGATCTGGGTTAAATCCACCATTCTTTTGCTCACCATGCCACCCCAGTTTAGACCCAGCCATATGCAAATCAGTCTTGACCCTGTGCCTCATGGGTACAGTCCAGACCGAACTGCCAAGCCAGGTCCTCCCTGGACCGGAAACAAGGATCCTGGGACTGGTTTCAGGGTATTACCCTTCATCAGCCAGGCTAGCTTGAATCCAGTGGCACAGTGAGCAAGGGACCCACATCTGGGCATACCCATCCCACTTAGGGCGAAAAGTGCCTGGCAAAAAAATGATGGACGGAATGCTGAATGAATCATACATTCACCCCCAGTCAAGAGATCTGGGTTAAATCCATCGTTCTTTTTCTCACCATGCCACCCTAGTTTAGACCCAGCCATATGCAAATCAGTCTTGACCCTGTGCCTCATGGGAACAGTCCAGAACGAACTGCTAAGCCAGGTCCTCCCTGGACCGGAAACAAGCATCCTGGGATTGGTTTCAGGGTATTACCCTTCATCAGCCAGGCTAGCTTGAATCCAGTGGCACAGTGAGCAAGGGACCCACGTCTGGGCATACCCATCCCACTTAGGGGCTGAAAAGTGCTACGCAAACAAATGATGGATGGAATGCTGAATGAATCATACATTCACCCCCAGTCAAGAGATCTGGGTTAAATCCATCGTTCTTTTGCTCAGCATGCCACCCCAGTTTAGACCCAGCCATATGCAAATCAGTCTTGACCCTGTGCCTCATGGAATCAGTCCAGACCGAACTGCCAAGCCAGGTCCTCCCTGGACCGGAAACAAGCATCCTGGGACTGGTTTCAGGGTATTACCCTTCATCAGCCATGCTAGCTTGAATCCAGTGGCACAGTGAGCAAGTGACCCACGTCTGGGCATACCCATCCCACTTAGGGCGAAAAGTGCTACGCAAACAAATGATGGACGGAATGCTGAATGAATCATACATTCACCCCCAGTCAAGAGATCTGGATTAAATCCATCGTTCTTTTGCTCACCATGCCACCCTAGTTTAGACCCAGCCATATACAAATCAGTCTTGACCCTGTGCCTCATGGGAACCGTCCAGACCGAACTGCCAAGCCAGGTCCTCCCTGGACCGGAAACAAGCATCCTGGGACCGGTTTCAGGGTATTACTCTTCACCAGCCAGGCTAGCTTGAATCCAGTGGCACAGTGAGCAAGGGACCCACGTCTGGGCATACCCATCCCACTTAGGGCGAAAAGTGCTACGCAAACAAATGATGGACAGAATGCTGAATGAATCATACATTCAACCCCAGTCAAGAGATCTGGGTTAAATCCATCGTTCTTTTGCTCAGCATGCCACCCCAGTTTAGACCCAGCCAAATGCAAATCAGTCATGACGCTGTGCCTCGTGGGATCAGTCCAGACCGAACTGCCAAGCCAGGTCCTCCCTGGACCGGAAACAAGCATCCTGGGACCGGTTTCAGGGTATTACCCTTCATCAGCCAGGATAGCTTGAATCCAGTGGCACAGTGAGCAAGGGACCCACGTCTGGGCATACCCATCCCACTTAGGGCGAAAAGTGCTACGCAAACAAATGATGGACGGAATGCTGAATGAATCATACATTCACCCCCAGTCAAGAGATCTGGGTTAAATCCATCGTTCCTTTGCTCACCATGCCACCCCAGTTTAGACCCAGCCATATGCAAATCAGTCTTGACCCTGTGCCTCATGGGAACAGTCCAGACCGAACTGCCAAGACAAGTCCTCCCTGGACCGGAAACAAGCATCCTGGGACCGGTTTCAGGGTATTACCCTTCATCAGCCAGGCTAGCTTGAATCCAGTGGCACAGTGAGCAAGGGACCCACGTCTGGGCATACCCATCCCACTTAGAGCGAAAAGTGCTACGCAAACAAATGATGGACGGAATGCTGAATAAATCATACATTCACCCCCAGTCAAGAGATCTGGGTTAAATCCATTGTTCTTTTGCTCACCATGCCACCCTAGTTTAGACCCAGCCATATGCAAATCAGTCTTGACCCTGTGCCTCATGGGAACCGTCCAGACCGAACTGCCAAGCCAGGTCCTCCCTGGACCGGAAACAAGCATCCTGGGACCGGTTTCAGGGTATTACCCTTCATCAGCCAGGCTAGCTTGAATCCAGTGGCACAGTGAGCAAGGGACCCACGTCTGGGCATACCCATCCCACTTAGGGCGAAAAGTGCTACGCAAACAAATGATGGACAGAATGCTGAATGAATCACACATTCAACCCCAGTCAAGAGATCTGGGTTAAATCCATCGTTCTTTTGCTCAGCATGCCACCCCAGTTTAGACCCAGAAAATATGCAAATCAGTCATGACGCTGTGCCTCGTGGGATCAGTCCAGACCGAACTGCCAAGCCAGGTCCTCCCTGGACCGGAAACAAGCATCCTGGGACCGGTTTCAGGGTATTACCCTTCATCAGCCAGGATAGCTTGAATCCAGTGGCACAGTGAGCAAGGGACCCACGTCTGGGCATTCCCATCCCACTTAGGACGAAAAGTGCTACGCAAACAAATGATGGACGGAATGCTGAATGAATCATACATTCACCCCCAGTCAAGAGATCTGGGTTAAATCCATCGTTCATTTGCTCACCATGCCACCCCAGTTTAGACCCAGCCATATGCAAATCAGTCTTGACCCTGTGCCTCATGGGAACAGTCCAGACCGAACTGCCAAGACAGGTCCTCCCTGGACCGGAAACAAGCATCCTGGGACCGGTTTCAGGGTATTACCCTTCATCAGCCAGGCTAGCTTGAATCCAGTGGCACAGTGAGCAAGGGACCCACGTCTGGGCATACCCATCCCACTTAGAGCGAAGAAGTGCTACGCAAACAAATGATGGACGGAATGCTGAATAAATCATACATTCACCCCCAGTCAAGAGATCTGGGTTAAATCCTTCGTTCATTTGCTCACCATGCCACCCCAGTTTAGACCCAGCCATATGCAAATCAGTCTTGACCCTGTGCCTCATGGGAACAGTCCAGACCGAACTGCCAAGACAGGTCCTCCCTGGACCGGAAACAAGCATCCTGGGACCGGTTTCAGGGTATTACCCTTCATCAGCCAGGCTAGCTTGAATCCAGTGGCACAGTGAGCAAGGGACCCACGTCTGGGCATACCCATCCCACTTAGAGCGAAAAGTGCTACGCAAACAAATGATGGACGGAATGCTGAATAAATCATACATTCACCCCCAGTCAAGAGATCTGGGTTAAATCCATCGTTCTTTTGCTCACCATGCCACCCCAGTTTAGACACAGCCATATGCAAATCAGTCTTGACCCTGTGCCTCATGGGAACAGTCCAGACCGAACTGCCAAGCCAGGTCCTCCCTGGACCGGAAACAAGCATCCTGGGACCGGTTTCAGAGTGTTACCCTTCATGAGCCAGGCTAGCTTGAATCCAGTGGCACAGTGAGCAAGGGACCCACGTCTGGGCATACCCATCCCACTTAGGGCGAAAAGTGCTACGCAAACAAATGATGGACGGAATGCTGAATGAATCATACATTCACCCCCAGTCAAGAGATCTGGGTTAAATCCATCGTTCTTTTGCTCACCATGCCACCCCAGTTTAGACCCAGACATATGCAAATCAGTCTTGACCATGTGCCTCATGGGAACAGTCCAGACCGAACTGCCTAGCCAGGTCCTCCCTGGACCGGAAACAAGCATCCTGGGACCGGTTTCAGGGTATTACCCTTCATCAGCCAGGCTAGCTTGAATCCAGTGGCACAGTGAGCAAGGGACCCACGTCTGGGCATACCCATCCCACTGAGGGCGAAAAGTGCTACACAAGCAAATGATGGACGGAATGCTGAATGAATCATACGTTCACCCCCTGTCAAGAGATCTGGGTTAAATCCATCATTCTTTTGCTCACCATGCCACCCCAGTTTAGACCCAGCCATATGCAAATCAGTCTTGACCCTGTGCCTCATGGGAACAGTCCAGAACGAACTGCCAAGCCAGGTCCTCCCTGGACCGGAAACAAGGATCTTGGGACCGGTTTCAGGGTATTACCCTTCATCAGCCAGGCTAGCTTGAATCCAGTGGCACAGTGAGCAAAGGACCCACATCTGGGCATACCCATCCCACTTAGGGCGAAAAGTGCTACGCAAACAAATGATGGACGGAATGCTGAATGAATTATACATTCACCCCCAGTCAAGAGATCTGGGTTAAATCCATCGTTCTTTTGCTCACCATGCCACCCCAGTTTAGACCCAGCCATATGCAAATCAGTCTTGACCCTGTGCCTCATGGGAACAGTCCAGACCGAACTGCCAAGCCAAGTCCTCCCTGAACCGGAAACAAGCATCCTGGGACCGGTTTCAGGGTATTACCCTTCATCAGCCAGGCTAGCTTGAATCCAGTGGCACAGTGAGCAAGGGACCCACGTCTGGGCATACCCATCCCACTTAGGGTGAAAAGTGCTACGCAAACAAATGATGGACGGAATGCTGAATGAATCATACATTCACCCCCAGTCAAGAGATCTGGGTTAAATCCATCGTTCTTTTGCTCACCATGCCACCCCAGTTTAGACCCAGCCATATGCAAATCAGTCTTGACCCTGTGCCTCATGGGAACAGTCCAGACCGAACTGCCAAGCCAGGTCCTCCCTGGACCGGAAACAAGGATCCTGGGACCGGTTTCAGGGTATTACCCTTCATCAGCTAGGCTAGCTTGAATCCAGTGGCACAGTGAGCAAGGGACCCACGTCTGGGCATACCCATCCCACTTAGGGCGAAAAGTGCCTGGCAAACAAATGATGGACGGAATGCTGACTGAATCATACATTCACCCCCAGTCAAGAGATCTGAGTTAAATCCATTGTTCTTTTTCTCAGCATGCCACCCTAGTTTAGACCCAGCCATATGCAAATCAGTCTTGACCCTGTGCCTCATGGGAACAGTCCAGAACGAACTGCCAAGCCAGGTCCTCCCTGGACCGGAAACAAGCATCCTGGGACCGGTTTCAGAGTATTACCCTTCATCAGCCAGGCTAGCTTGAATCCAGTGGCACAGTGAGCAAGGGACCCACGTCTGGGCATACCCATCCCACTTAGGGCGAAAAGTGCTACGCAAACAAATGATGGATGGAATGCTGAATGAATCATACATTCACCCCCAGTCAAGAGATCTGGGTTAAATCCATCGTTCTTTTGCTCAGCATGCCACCCCAGTTTAGACCCAGCCATATGCAAATCAGTCTTGACCCTGTGCCTCATGGAATCAGTCCAGACCGAACTGCCAAACCAGGTCCTCCCTGGACCGGAAACAAGCATCCTGGGACCGGTTTCAGGGTATTACCCTTCATCAGCCAGGCTAGCTTGAATCCAGTGGCACAGTGAGCAAGGGACCCACGTCTGGGCATACCCATCCCACTTAGGGTGAAAAGTGCTATGCAAACAAATGATGGACGGAATGCTGAAAGAATCATACATTCACCCCCAGTCAAGAGATCTGGGTTAAATCCATCATTCTTTTGCTCACCATGCCACCCCAGTTTAGACCCAGGCATATACAAATCAGTCTTGACCCTGTGCCTCATGGGAACAGTCCAGACCGAACTGCCAAGCCAGGTCCTCCCTGGACCGGAAACAAGCATCCTGGGACCGGTTTCAGGGTATTACCCTTCATCAGCCAGGCTAGCTTGAATCCAGTGGCACAGTGAGCAAGGGACCCACGTCTGGGCATACCCATCCCACTTAGGGAGAAAAGTGCTACGCAAACAAATGATGGACAGAATGCTGAATGAATCATACATTCAACCCCAGTCAAGAGATCTGGGTTAAATCCATCGTTCTTTTGCTCAGCATGCCACCCCAGTTTAGACCCAGCCATATGCAAATCAGTCATGACGCTGTGCCTCGTGGGATCAGTCCAGACCGAACTGCCAAGCCAGGTCCTCCATGGACCGGAAACAAGCATCCTGGGACCGGTTTCAGGGTATTACCCTTCATCAGCCAGGATAGCTTGAATCCAGTGGCACAGTGAGCAAGGGACCCACGTCTGGGCATACCCATCCCACTTAGGGCGAAAAGTGCTACCAAACAAATGATGGACGGAATGCTGAATGAATCATACATTCACCCCCAGTCAAGAGATCTGGGTTAAATCCATCGTTCTTTTGCTCACCATGCCACCCCAGTTTAGACCCAGCCATATGCAAATCAGTCTTGACCCTGTGCCTCATGGGAACAGTCCAGACCGAACTGCCAAGCCAGGTCCTCCCTGGACCGGAAACAAGCATCCTGGGACCGGTTTCAGAGTGTTACCCTTCATGAGCCAGGCTAGCTTGAATCCAGTGGCACAGTGAGCAAGGGACCCACGTCTGGGCATACCCATCCCACTTAGGGCGAAAAGTGCTGCGCAAACAAATGATGGACGGAATGCTGAATGAATCATACATTCACCCCCAGTCAAGAGATCTGGGTTAAATCCATCGTTCTTTTGCTCACCATGCCACCCCAGTTTAGACCCAGACATATGCAAATCAGTCTTGACCCTGTGCCTCATGGGAACAGTCCAGACCGAACTGCCTAGCCAGGTCCTCCCTGGACCGGAAACAAGCATCCTGGGACCGGTTTCAGGGTATTACCCTTCATCAGCCAGGCTAGCTTGAATCCAGTGGCACAGTGAGCAAGAGACCCACGTCTGGGCATACCCATCCCACTTAGAGCGAAAAGTGCTACGCAAACAAATGATGGACGGAATGCTGAATAAATCATACATTCACCCCCAGTCAAGAGATCTGGGTTAAATCCATCGTTCTTTTGCTCACCATGCCACCCCAGTTTAGACCCAGCCATATGCAAATCAGTCTTGACCCTGTGCCTCATGGGAACAGTCCAGACCGAACTGCCAAGCCAGGTACTCCCTGGACCGGAAACAAGCATCCTGGGACCGGTTTCAGGGTATTACCCTTCATCAGCCAGCCTAGCTTGAATCCAGTGGCACAGTGAGCAAGGGACCCACGTCTGGGCATACCCATCCCACTTAGGGCGAAAAGTGCTACGCAAGCAAATGATGGACGGAATGCTGAATGAATCATACGTTCACTCCCAGTCAAGAGATCTGGGTTAAATCCATCGTTCTTTTGCTCAGCATGCCACCCCAGTTTAGACCCAGCAATATGCAAATCAGTCTTGACCCTGTGCCTCATAGGATCAGACCGAACTGCCAAGCCAGGTCCTCCCTGGACCGGAAACAAGCATCCTGGGACCGGTTTCAGGGTATTACCCTTCATCAGCCAGGCTAGCTTGAATCCAGTGGCACAGTGAGCAAGGGACCCACGTCTGGGCATTCCCATCCCACTTAGGGCAAAAACTGCTACGCAAATAAATGATGGACGGAATGCTGAATGAATCATACATTCACCCCCAGTCAAGAGATCTGGGTTAAACCCATCGTTCTTTTGCTCACCATGCCACCCGAAGTTTAGACCCAGCCATATGCAAATCAGTCTTGACCCTGTGCCTCATGGGAACAGTACAGACCGAACTGCCAAGCCAGGTCCTCCCTGGACCGGAAACAAGCATCCTGGGACCGGTTTCAGGGTATTACCCTTCATCAGCCAGGCTAGCTTGAATCCAGTGGCACAGTGAGCAAGGGACCCACGTCTGGGCATACCCATCCCACTTAGGGCGAAAAGTGCTACGCAAACAAATGATGGACGGAATGCTGAATGAATCATACATTCACGCCCAGTCAAGAGATCTGGATTAAATCCATCGTTCTTTTGCTCACCATGCCACCCCAGTTTAGACCCAGCCATATGCAAATCCGTCTTGACCCTGTGCCTCATGGGAACAGTCCCGACCGAACTGTCAAGCCAGGTCCTCCCTAGACCGGAAACAAGCATCCTGGGACCGGTTTCAGGGTATTACCCTTCTTCAGCCAGGCTAGCTTGAATCCAGTGGCACAGTGAGCAAGGGACCCACGTCTGGGCATACCCATCCCACTTAGGGCGAAAAGTGCTACGCAAACAAATGATGGACGGAATGCTGAATGAATCATACATTCACAACCAGTCAAGAGATCTGGATTAAATCCATCGTTCTTTTGCTCACCATGCCACCCCAGTTTAGACCCAGCCATATGCAAATCCATCTTGACCCTGTGCCTCATGGGAACAGTACCGACCGAACTGTCAAGCCAGGTCCTCCCTGGACCGGAAACAAGCATCCTGGGACCAGTTTCAAGTATTACCCTTCATCAGCCAGGCTAGCTTGAATCCGGTGGCACAGTGAGCAATGGACCCACGTCTGGGCATACCCATCCCACTGAGGGTGAAAAGTGCTACGCAAACAAATGATGGACGGAATGCTGAATGAATCATACGTTCACCCCCAGTCAAGAGATCTGGGTTAAATCCATCGTTCTTTTGCTCAGCATGCCACCCCAGTTTAGACCGAGCAATATGCATATCAGTCTTGACCCTGTGCCTCATGGGATCAGTTCAGACCGAACTGCCAAGCCAGGTCCTCTCTGGACCGGAAACAAGCATCCTGGGACCGGTTTCAGGGTATTACCCTTCATCCGCCAGGCTAGCTTGAATCCAGTGGCACAGTGAGCAAGGGACCCACATCTGGGCATACCCAAGCCACTTAGGGCTAAAAGTGCTACGCAAACAAATGATGGACGGAATGCTGAATGAATCATACATTCACCCCCAGTCAAGAGATCTGGCTTAAATCCATCGTTCTTTTGCTCACAATGCCACCCCAGTTTAGACCCAGCAATATGCAAATCAGTCTTGACCCTGTCCCTCATGGGAACAGTCCAGACCGAACTGCCAAGCCAGGTCCTTCCTGGACTGGAAACAAGCATCCTGGGACCAATTTCAGGGTATTACCCTTCATCAGCCAGTCTAGCTTGAATCCAGTGGCACAGTGAGCGAGGGACCCATGTCTGGGCATACCCATCCCACTTAGGGCGAAAAGTGCTACGCAAACAAATGATGGACGAAATGCTGAATGAATCATACATTCACCCCCAGTCAAGAGATCTGGGTTAAATCCATCGTTCTTTTGCTCACCATGCCACCCCAGTGTAGACCCAGACATATGCAAATCAGTCTTGACCCTGTGCCTCATGGGAACAGTCCAGACCGAACAGCCAAGCCAGGTCCTCCCTGGACCGTAAACAAGCATCCTGGGACCGGTTTCAGGGTATTACCCTTCATCAGCCAGGCTAGCCTAAATCCAGTGGCACAGTGAGCAAGGGACCCACGTCTGGGCATACCCATCCCACTTAGGGCGAAAAGTGCTACGCAAACAAATGATGGACGGAATGCTGAATGAATCATACATTCACCCCCAGTCAAGAGATCTGGGTTAAATCCATCTTTCTTTTGCTCACTATGCCACCCCAGTTTAGACCCAGCAATATGCAAATCAGTCTTGACCCTGTGCCTCATGGGATCAGTCCAGACCGAACTGTCAAGCCAGGTCCTCCCTGGACCGGAAACAAGCATCCTGGGACCGGTTTCAGGGTATTACCCTTCATCCGCCAGGCTAGCTTGAATCCAGTGGCACAGTGAGCAAGGGACCCACGTCTGGGCATACCCAAGCCACTTAGGGCGAAAAGTGCTACGCAAACAAATGATGGACGGAATGCTGAATGAATCATACATTCACCCCCAGTCAAGAGATCTGGCTTAAATCCATCGTTCTTTTGCTCACCATGCCACCCCAGTTTAGACCCAGCCATATGCAAATCAGTCTTGACCCTGTGCCTCATAGGAACAGTCCAGACCGAACTGCCAAACCAGGTCCTCCCTAGACCGGAAACAAGCATCCTGGGACCGGTTTCAGGGTATTACCGTTCATCATCCAGGCTAGCTTGAATCCAGTGGCACAGTGAGCAAGGGACCCACGTCTGGGCTAACCCTGGGCATAATACTTCACTACACCCACAGAGCATGCAAAGTTTGTACTACTACGCACTATGCAAATTGCACGTAGCAGGGTGATAAACGGTGGTAATTGACGTAGCGTAGCAGCAGTATAATAAACACCTACAAATGCTTTCATAAAGCATTTTTCTATGCTTAAAAAGCATATAACCAATTCACAAAAGTGAACTTTAACAATAAAATATCAAGCAATGAGAGAGGTGATGATTTTGGGGTCCCCCCTAACCTAGGGGGAGGACCAAGCAGATGCCTTGAACACAAAAAGCATATCATGTGAACGATTCAGTGGTGGTCCCTTCCTCCTAGGACCACCCCAAGCACAGTTATGGCCGTAGATACAATCCCAACCAAAGGCCCTGCATAGCATTATGGGACGAGATTAGCAGTGGGCAGTGAATATTATAGTGTCCAATATCAAAATAATACTACAAAGAGCTGCAGTTCAACTAGTCGTTACTAGATGTCTCTCACGAGTCAAATGCAAAAGCATTGAAATTATTAATACATCAAGCTGCAGTTCCACTAGTCGTTACTAGATGTCCCTCACGAGTCAAATGCAAAAGCATTGAAACCCTTTCATGAAGCTTTTGCATTTGACTGCGTGGAGGGACATCTAGTAACGACTAGTGGAACTGCAGCTTGATGTATTAATAATTTCAATGCTTTTGCATTTGACTCGTGAGGGACATCTAGTAACGACTAGTTGAACTGCAGCTCTTTGTAGAATTATTTTGATATTGGATACTATAATATTCACTGCCCACTGCTAATCACGTCCCATAATGCTTTGCAGGGCCTTTGGTTGGGATTGTATTTTTGCCAATAACTGTGCTTGGGGTGGTTCTAAGAGGATGGGACCACCACAGAATCGTTCAAAAGATGTGCTTTTTGTTTTCAAGGTATCTGCTTGGTTCTCTCCCTAGGTTAGGGAGGATCCCAAAATCATCACCTCTCTCACTGCTTGTTAATTTATCATTTTCAATTTTGTGAAATTACTATATGTATTTTTAGCATATAAAGACAGAGATATTTATTTTATTTTAACTTGCATTGTGCAAGATGCTTTTGGCTATTATTGTACAGTGCAGTCAAGCACACAGCTACGCACTACGCAATTTGCATAGCTACGTGTAGTTCTAAATGTACTCCGCGTAGCTACGTGAAGTGCTACTACGCAAACTACGCCCAGGCTTAGTCTGGGCATACCCATCCCACTTAGGGCGAAAAGTGCTATGCAAATAAATGATGGACGGAATGCTGAATGAATCATACATTCACCCCCAGTCAAGAGATCTGGGTTAAAGCCATCGTTCTTTTGCTCACCATGCCACCCCAAGTTTAGACCGAGCCATATGCAAATCAGTCTTGACCCTGTGCCTCAAGGGAACAGTACAGACCGAACTGCCAAGCCAGGTCCTCCCTGGACCGGAAACAAGCGTCCTGGGACCGGTTTCAGGGTATTACCCTTCATCAGCCAGGCTAGCTTGAATCCAGTGGCACAGTGAGCAAGGGACCCATGTCTGGGCATACCCATCCCACTTAGGCCGAAAAGTGCTACGCAAACAAATGATGGACGGAATGCTGAATGAATCATACATTCAACCCCAGTCAAGAGATCTGGCTTAAATCCATTGTTCGTTTGCTCACCATGCAACCCCAGTTTAGACCCAGCCATATGCAAATCAGTCTTGACCCTGTGCCTCATGGGAACAGTCCAGACCGAACTGCCAAGCCAGGTCCTCCCTGGACCGGAAACAAGCATCCTGGGACAGGTTTCAGAGCATTACACTTCATCAGCCAGGCTAGCTTGAATCCAGTGGCACAGTAAGCAAGGAACCCAGATCTGGGCTAACCCTGGGCATAATACTTCGCTACGCTCACAGAGCATGCAAAGTTTAAACTACTGCGCACTATGCAATTTGCAGGTAGCAGGGTGATAAACTGTGGTAATTGACGTAGCGTAGCAGTAGTATAATAAACACCTACAAATGCTTTCATAAAGCATTTTTCTATGCTTAAAAAGCATATAACCAATTCACAAAAGTGAACTTTAACAATAAAATATCAAGTAATGAGAGAGTGATGATTTTGGGGTCCCCTAACCTAGGGGAGGACCAACAGATGCCTTGAACACAAAAAGCATATCATGTGAACGATTCAGTGGTGGTCCCTTCCTTCTAGGACCACCCCAAGCCAATTATGGGCAAAATACAATCCCAACCAAAGGTCCTGCAAAGCATTATGGGACGAGATTAGCAGTGGGCAGTGAATATTATAGTGTTCAATATCAAAATAATTCTACAAAGAGCTGCAGTTCAACTAGTCGCTACTAGATGTCCCTCACGAGTCAAATGCAAAGCATTGAAAGTATTAGCATCAAGCTGCAGTTCCACTCAGTCGTTACTAGATGTCCCTCACGAGTCAAATGCAAAAGCATTGAAACCCTTTCATGAAGCTTTTGCATTTGACTCGTGAGGGACATCTAGTAACGACTAGTGGAATTGCAGCTTGATGTATTAATAATTTCAATGCTTGCATTTGACTCGTGAGGGACATCTAGTAACGACTAGTTGAACTGCAGCTCTTTGTAGAATTATTTTGATATTGGATACTATAATATTCACTGCCCATTGCTAATCTCAGTCCCATAATGCTTTGCAGGGCCTTTGGTTGGGATTGTATTTTTGCAGATAACTGTGCTTGGGGTGGTTCTAAGAGGATGGGACCACCACAGAATCGTTCAAAAGATGTGCTTTTTGTTTTCAAGGCATCTGCTTGGTTCTCTCCCTAGGTTAGGGAGGATCCCAAAATCATCACCTCTCTCACTGCTTGTTAATTTATCATTTTCAATTTTGTGAAATTACTATATGTATTTTTAGCATATAAAAACAGAGATATTTATTTTATTTTAACTTGCATTGTGCAAGATGCTTTTGTCTATTATTGTACAGTGCAGTCAAGCACACAGCTACGCACTACGCAATTTCCATAGCTACGTGTAGTTCTAAATGTACTTCGCGTAGCTACGTGAAGTGCTACTACGCAAACTACGCCCAGGCTTAGTCTGGGCATACCCATCCCACTTAGGGCGAAAAGTGCTACGCAAATAAATGATGGACGGAATGCTGAATGAATCATACATTCACTCCCAGTCAAGAGATCTGGGTTAAAGCCATCGTTCTTTTGCTCACCATGCCACCCCAAGTTTAGACCGAGCCATATGCAAATCAGTCTTGACCCTGTGCCTCAAGGGAACAGTACAGACCGAACTGCCAAGCCAGGTCCTCCCTGGACCGGAAACAAGCGTCCTGGGACCGGTTTCAGGGTATTACCCTTCATCAGCCAGGCTAACTTGAATCCAGTGGCACAGTGAGCAAGGGACCCATGTCTGGGCATACCCATCTCACTTAGGTCGAAAAGTGCTACGCAAACAAATGATGGACGGAATGCTAAATGAATGATACATTCACCCCAAGTCAAGAGATCTGGGTTAAATCCATTGTTTGTTTGCTCACCATGCAACCCCAGTTTAGACCCAGCCATATGCAAATCAGTCTTGACCCTGTGCCTCATGGGAACAGTCCAGACCGAACTGCCAAGCCAGGTCCTCCCTGGACCGGAAACAAGCATCCTGGGACCGGTTTCAGGGTATTACACTTCATCAGCCAGGCTAGCTTGAATCCAGTGGCACAGTGAGCAAGGGACCCACGTCTGGGCATACCCATCCCACTTAGGGCGAAAAGTGCTACGCAAACAAATGATGGACGGAACGCTGAATGAATCATACATTCACCCCCAGTCAAGAGATCTGGGTTAAATCCATCGTTCTTTTGCTCACCATGCCACCCCAGGTTAGACCCAGCCATATGCAAATCAGTCTTGACCCTGTGCCTCAAGGGAACAGTACAGACCGAACTGCCAAGCCAGGTCCTCCCTGGACCGGAAACAAGCGTCCTGGGACCGGTTTCAGGGTATTACCCTTCATCAGCCAGGCTAGCTTGAATCCAGTGGCACAGTGAGCAAGGGACCCACGTCTGGGCATACCCATCCCACTTAGGCCGAAAAGTGCTACGCAAATAAATGATGGATGGAATGCTGAATGAATCATACATTCACCCCCAGTCAAGAGATCTGGGTTAAAGCCATCGTTCTTTTGCTCACCATGCCACCCCAAGTTTAGACCGAGCCATATGCAAATCAGTCTTGACCCTGTGCCTCAAGGGAACAGTACAGACCGAATTGCCAAGCCAGGTCCTCCCTGGACCGGAAACAAGCGTCCTGGGACCGGTTTCAAGTATTACCCTTCATCAGCCAGGCTAGCTTGAATCCAGTGGCACAGTGAGCAAGGGACCCACGTCTGGGCATACCCATCCCACTTAGGCCGAAAAGTGCTACGCAAACAAATGATGGACGGAATGCTAAATGAATGATACATTCACCCCCAGTCAAGAGATCTGGGTTAAATCCATCGTTCGTTTGCTCACCATGCAACCCCAGTTTAGACCCAGCCATATGCAAATCAGTCTTGACCCTGTGCCTCATGGGAACAGTCCAGACCGAACTGCCAAGCCAGGTCCTCCCTGGACCGGAAACAAGCATCCTGGGACCGGTTTCAGGGCATTACCCTTCATCAGCCAGGCTAGCTTGAATCCAGTGGCACAGTGAGCAAGGGACCCACGTCTGGGCATACCCATCCCACTTAGGGCGAAAAGTGCTACGCAAACAAATGATGGACGGAACGCTGAATGAATCATACATTCACCCCCCGTCAAGAGATCTGGGTTAAATCCATCGTTCTTTTGCTCTCCATGCCACCCCAGGTTAGACCCAGCCATATGCAAATCAGTCTTGACCCTGTGCCTCATGGGAACAGTCCAGACCGAACTGCCAAGCCAGGTCCTCCCTGGACTGGAAACAAGCATCCTGGGACAGGTTTCAGGGTATTACCCTTCATCAGCCAGGCTAGCTTGAATCCAGTGGCACAGTGAGCAAGGGACCCACGTCTGGGCATACCCATCCCACTTAGGGCGAAAAGTGCTACGCAAACAAATGATGGACGGAATGCTAAATGAATCATACATTCACGCCCAGTCAAGAGATCTGGATTAAATCCATCATTCTTTTGCTCACCATGCCACCCCAGTTTAGACCCAGCCATATGCAAATCCATCTTGACCCTGTTCCTCATGGGAACAGTCCCGACCGAACTGCCAAGCCAGGTCCTCCCTAGACCGGAAACAAGCATCCTGGGACCGGTTTCAGGGTATTACCCTTCTTCAGCCAGGCTAGCTTGAATCCAGTGGCACAGTGAGCAAGGGACCTACGTCTGGGCATACCCAACCCACTTAGGGCGAAAAGTGCTACGCAAACATATGATGGACGGAATGCTGAATGAATCAAACATTCACCCCCAGTCAAGAGATCTGGGTTAAAGCCATCGTTCTTTTGCTCACCATGCCACCCCAAGTTTAGACCGAGCCATATGCAAATCAGTCTTGACCCTGTGCCTCAAGGGAACAGTACAGACCGAACTGCCAAGCCAGGTCCTCCCTGGACCGGAAAACAAGCGTCCTGGGACCGGTTTCAGGGTATTACCCTTCATCAGCCAGGCTAGCTTGAATCCAGTGGCACAGTGAGCAAGGGACCCACGCCTGGGCATACCCATCCCACTTAGGCCGAGAAAGTGCTACGCAAACAAATGATGGACGGAATGCTAAATGAATGATACATTCACCCCCAGTCAAAATATCTAGGTTAAATCCATCGCTCGCTTGCTCACCATGCAACCCCAGTTTAGACCCAGCCATATGCAAATCAGTCTTGACCCTGTGCCTCATGGGAACAGTCCAGACCGAACTGCCAAGCCAGGTCCTCCCTGGACCGGAAACAAGCATCCTGGGACCGGTTTCAGGGCATTACCCTTCATCAGCCAGGCTAGCTTGAATCCAGTGGCACAGTGAGCAAGGGACCCACGTCTGGGCATACCCATCCCACTTAGGGCGAAAAGTGCTACGGAAATAAATGATGGACGGAATGCTGAATGAATCATACATTCACCCCCAGTCAAGAGATCTGGGTTAAAGCCATCGTTCTTTTGCTCACCATGCCACACCAAGTTTAGAACGAACCATATGCAAATCAGTCTTGACCCTGTGCCTCAAGGGAACAGTACAGACCGAACTGCCAAGCCAGGTCCTCCCTGGACCGGAAACAAGCATCCTGGGACCGGTTTCAGGGTATTACCCTTCATCAGCCAGGCTAGCTTGAATCCAGTGGCACAGTGAGCAAGGGACCCACGTCTGGGCATACCCAAGCCACTTAGGGCGAAAAGTGCTACGCAAACAAATGATGGACGGAATGCTGAATGAATCATACATTCACCCCCAGTCAAGAGATCTGGCTTAAATCCATCGTTCTTTTGCTCACCATGCCACCCCAGTTTAGACCCAGCCATATGCAAATCAGTCTTGACCCTGTGCCTCATAGGAACAGTTCAGACCGAACTGCCAAACCAGGTCCTCCCTGGACCGGAAACAAGCATCCTGGGACCGGTTTCAGGGTATTACCCTTCATCATCCAGGCTAGCTTGAATCCAGTGGCACAGTGAGCAAGGTACCCACGTCTGGGCATACCCATCCCACTTAGGGCGAAAAGTGCTACGCAAACAAATGATGGACGGAATGCTAAATGAATCATACATTCACGCCCAGTCAAGAGATCTGGATTAAATTCATCGTTCTTTTGCTCACCATGCCACCCCAGTTTAGACCCAGCCATATGCAAATCCGTCTTGACCCTTTGCCTCATGGGAACAGTCCCGACCGAACTGCCAAGCCAGGTCCTCCCTGGACCGGAAACAAGCATCCTGGGACCGGTTTCAGAGTATTACCCTTCTTCAGCCAGGCTAGCTTGAATCCAGTGGCACAGTGAGCAAGGGACCCACGTCTGGGCATACCCAACCCACTTAGGGCGAAAAGTGCTACGCAAACATATGATGGACGGAATGCTGAATGAATCAAACATTCACCCCCAGTCAAGAGATCTGGGTTAAATCCATCGTTATTTTGCTCACCATGCCACCCCAGTTTAGACCCAGCCATATGCAAATCAGTCTTGACCCTGTGCCTCATGGGAACAGTCCAGACCGAACTGCCAAGCCAGGTCCACACTGGACCGGAAACAAGCATCCTGGGACCGGTTACAGGGTATTACCCTTCATCAGCCAGGCTAGCTTGAATCCAGTGGCACAGTGAGCAAGGGACCCACGTCTGGGCATACCCATCCCACTTAGGGCGAAAAGTGCTACGCAAATAAATGATCGACGGAATGCTGAATGAATCATACATTTACCCCCAGTCAAGAGATCTGGGTTAAAGCCATCGTTCTTTTGCTCACCATGCCACCCCAAGTTTAGACCGAGCCATATGCAAATCAGTCTTGACCCTGTGCCTCAAGGGAACAGTACAGACCGAACTGCCAAGCCAGGTCCTCCCTGGACCGGAAACAAGCGTCCTGGGACCGGTTTCAGGGTATTACCCTTCATCAGCCAGGCTAGCTTGAATCCAGTGGCACAGTGAGCAAGGGACCCACGTCTGGGCATACCCATCCCACTTAGGCCGAAAAGTGCTATGCAAACAAATGATGGACGGAATGCTAAATGAATGATACATTCACCCCCAGTCAAGAGATCTGGGTTAAATCCATCGTTCGTTTGCTCACCATGCAACCCCAGTTTAGACCCAGCCATATGCAAATCAGTCTTGACCCTGTGCCTCATGGGAACAGTCCAGACCGAACTGCCAAGCCAGGTCCTCCCTGGACTGGAAACAAGCATCCTGGGACCGGTTTCAGGGCATTACCCTTCATCAGCCAGGCTAGCTTGAATCCAGTGGCACAGTGAGCAAGGGACCCACGTCTGGGCATACCCATCCCACTTAGGACGAACAAGTGCTACGCAAATAAATGATGGACGGAATGCTGAATGAATCATACATTCACCCCCCAGTCAAGAGATCTGGGTTAAAGCCATCGTTCTTTTGCTCACTCATGCCACCCCAAGTTTAGACCGAGCCATATGCAAAATCAGTCTTGACCCTGTGCCTCAAGGGCCCAGTACAGACCGAACTGCCAAGCCAGGTCCTCCCTGGATCGGAAATAAGCGTCCTGGGACCGGTTTCAGGGTATTACCCTTCATCAGCCAGGCTAGCTTGAATCCAGTGGCACAGTGAGCAAGGGACCCACGCCTGGGCATACCCATCCCACTTAGGCTGAGAAGTGCTACGCAAACAAATGATGGACGGAATGCTAAATGAATGATACATTCACCCCCAGTCAAGAGATCTGGGTTAAATCCATCGTTCGCTTGCTCACCATGCAACCCCAGTTTAGACCCAGCCATATGCAAATCAGTCTTGACCCTGTGCCTCATGGGAACAGTCCAGACCGAACTGCCAAGCCAAGTCCTCCCTGGACCGGAAACTAGCATCCTGGGACCGGTTTCAGGGCATTACCCTTCATCAGCCAGGCTAGCTTGAATCCAGTGGCACAGTGAGCAAGGGACCCATGTCTGGGCATACCCATCCCACTTAGGGCGAAAAGTGCTACGCAAACAAATGATGGACGGAACGCTGAATGAATCATACTTTCACCCCCAGTCAAGAGATCTGGGTTAAATCCATCGTTCTTTTGCTCACCATGCCACCCCAGTTTAGACCCAGCCATATGCAAATCAGTCTTGACCCTGTGCCTCATGGAAACAGTCCAGACCGAGCTGCCAAGCCAGGTCCTCCCTGGACCGGAAACAAGCATCCTGGGACCGGTTTCAGGGTATTACCCTTCATCAGCCAGGCTATCTTGAATCCAGTGGCACAGTGAGCAAGGGACCCACGTCTGGGCATACCCATCCCACTTAGGGCAAAAAGTGCTACGCAAACAAATGATGGACGGAATGCTAAATGAATCATACATTCACGCCCAGTCAAGAGATCTGGATTAAATCCATTGTTCTTTTGCTCACCATGCCACCCCAGTTTAGACCCAGCCATATGCAAACCGCCTTGACCCTGTGCCTCATGGGAACAGTCCCGACCGAACTGCCAAGCCAGGTCCTCCCTGGACCTGAAACAAGCATCCTGGGACCGGTTTCCAGGGTATTACCCTTCATCAGCCAGGCTAGCTTGAATCCAGTGGCACAGTGAGCAAGGGACCCACGCCTGGGCATACCCATCCCACTTAGGGCGAAAAGTGCTACGCAAACAAATGATGGACGGAATGCTAAATGAATCATACATTCACGCCCAGTCAAGAGATCTGGATTAAATCCATCGTTCTTTTGCTCACCATGCCACCCCAGTTTAGACCCAGCCATATGCAAATCCGTCTTGACCCTGTGCCTCATGGGAACAGTCCCGACCGAACTGCCAAGCCAGGTCCTCCCTGGACCTGAAACAAGCATCCTGGGACCGGTTTCAGGGAATTACCCTTCATCAGCCAGGCTAGCTTGAATCCAGTGGCACAGTGAGCAAGTGACCCACGTCTGGGCATACCCATCCCACTTAGGGCGAAAAGTGCTACGCAAACAAATGATGGACGGAATGCTGAATGAATCATACATTCAGCCCCAGTCAAGAGATCTGGGTTAAATCCATCGTTCTTTTGCTCACCATGCTACCCCAGTTTAGACCCAGCAATATGCAAATCAGTCTTGACCCTGTGCCTCATGGGAACAGTCCAGACTGAACTGCCAAACCAGGTCCTCCCTGGACCGGAAACAAGCATCCTGGGACCGGTTTGAGGGTATTACCCTTAATCAGCCAGGCTAGCTTGAATCCAGTGGCACCGTGAGCAAGGGACCCACGTCTGGGCATACCCATCCCACTTAGGGCGAAAAGTGCTACGCAAATAAATGATGGACGGAATGCTGAATGAATCATACATTCACCCCCAGTCAAGAGATCTGGGTTAAAGCCATCGTTCTTTTGCTCACCATGCCACCCCAAGTTTAGACCGAGCCATATGCAAATCAGTCTTGACCCTGTGCCTCAAGGGAACAGTACAGACCGAACTGCCAAGCCAGGTCCTCCCTGGACCGGAAATAAGCGTCCTGGGACCGGTTTCAGGGTATTACCCTTCATCAGCCAGGCTAGCTTGAATCCAGTGGCACAGTGAGCAAGGGACCCACGTCTGGGCATACCCATCCCACTTAGGCCGAAAAGTGCTACGCAAACAAATGATGGACGGAATGCTAAATGAATGATACATTCACCCCCAGTCAAGAGATCTGGGTTAAATCCATCGTTCGTTTGCTCACCATGCAACCCCAGTTTAGACCCAGCCATATGCAAATCAGTCTTGACCCTGTGCCTCATGGGAACAGTCCAGACTGAACTGCCAAGCCAAGTCTCTCCCTGGATCGGAAACAAGCATCCTGGGACCGGTTTCAGGGCATTACCCTTCATCAGCCAGGCTAGCTTGAATCCAGTGGCACAGTGAGCAAGGGACCCACGCCTGGGCATACCCATCCCACTTAGGGCGTAAAAGTGCTACGCAAACAAATGATGGACGGAACGCTGAATGAATCATACTTTCACCCCCAGTCAAGAGATCTGGGTTAAATCCATCGTTCTTTTGCTCACCATGCCACCCCAGTTTAGACCCAGCCATATGCAAATCAGTCTTGACCCTGTGCCTCATGGAAACAGTCCAGACCGAGCTGCCAAGCCAGGTCCTCCCTGGACCGGAAACAAGCATCCTGGGACCGGTTTCAGGGTATTACCCTTCATCAGCCAGGCTATCTTGAATCCAGTGGCACAGTGAGCAAGGGACCCACGTCTGGGCATACCCATCCCACTTAGGGCGAAAAGTGCTACGCAAACAAATGATGGACGGAATGCTAAATGAATCATACATTCACGCCCAGTCAAGAGATCTGGATTAAATCCATCGTTCTTTTGCTCACCATGCCACCCCAGTTTAGACCCAGCCATATGCAAATCCGTCTTGACCCTGTGCCTCATGGGAACAGTCCCGACCGAACTGCCAAGCCAGGTCCTCCCTGGACCTGAAACAAGCATCCTGGGACCGGTTTCAGGGTATTACCCTTCATCAGCCAGGCTAGCTTGAATCCAGTGGCACAGTGAGCAAGGGACCCACGTCTGGGCATACCCATCCCACTTAGGGCGAAAAGTGCTACGCAAACAAATGATGGACGGAATGCTAAATGAATCATACATTCACGCCCAGTCAAGAGATCTGGATTAAATCCATCGTTCTTTTGCTCACCATGCCACCCCAGTTTAGACCCAGCCATATGCAAACCGTCTTGACCCTGTGCCTCATGGGAACAGTCCCGACCGAACTGCCAAGCTCAGGTCCTCCCTGGACCTGAAACAAGCATCCTGGGACCGGTTTCAGGGAATTACCCTTCATCAGCCAGGCTAGCTTGAATCCAGTGGCACAGTGAGCAAGTGACCCACGTCTGGGCATACCCATCCCACTTAGGGCGAAAAGTGCTACGCAAACAAATGATGGACGGAATGCTGAATGAATCATACATTCAGCCCCAGTCAAGAGATCTGGGTTAAATCCATCGTTCTTTTGCTCACCATGCTACCCCAGTTTAGACCCAGCAATATGCAAATCAGTCTTGACCCTGTGCCTCATGGGAACAGTCAAGACCGACCTGCCAAACCAGGTCCTCCCTGGACCGGAAACAAGCATCCTGGGACCGGTTTGAGGGTATTACCCTTAATCAGCCAGGCTAGCTTGAATCCAGTGGCACCGTGAGCAAGGGACCCACGTCTGGGCATACCCATCCCACTTAGGGCGAAAAGTGCTACGCAAATAAATGATGGACGGAATGCTGAATGAATCATACATTCACCCCCAGTCAAGAGATCTGGGTTAAATCCATCGTTCTTTTGCTCACCATGCCACCCAAGTTTAGACCCAGCCATATGCAAATCAGTCTTGACCCTGTGCCTCATGGAAACAGTACAGACCGAACTGCCAAGCCAGGTCCTCCCTTGACCGGAAACAAGCGTCCTGGGACCGGTTTCAGGGTATTACCCTTCTTCAGCCAGGTAGCTTGAATCCAGTGGCACAGTGAGCAAGGGACCCACGTCTGGGCATACCCATCCCACTTAGGGCGAAAAGTGCTACGCAAACAAATGATGGACGGAATGCTAAATGAATGATACATTCACCCCCAGTCAAGAGATCTGGGTTAAATCCATCGTTCGTTTGCTCACCATGCAACCCCAGTTTAGACCCAGCCATATGCAAATCAGTCTTGACCCTGTGCCTCATGGGAACAGTCCAGACCGAACTGCCAAGCCAGGTCCTCCCTGGACTGGAAACAAGCATCCTGGGACCGGTTTCAGGGTATTACCGTTCATCAGCCAGGATAGCTTGAATCCAGTGGCACAGTGAGCAAGGGACCCACGTCTGGGCATACCCATCCCACCTAGGACGAAAAGTGCTACGCAAACAAATGATGGACGGAATGCTGAATGAATCATACATTCACCCCCAGTCAAGAGATCTGGGTTAAATCCATCGTTCTTTTGCTCACCATGCCACCCCAGTTTAGACCCAGCCATATGCAAATCCGTCTTGACCTTGTGCCTCATGGGAACAGTCCCGACCGAACTGCCAAGCCAGGTCCTCCCTGGACTGGAAACAAGCATCCTGGGACCGGTTTCAGGATATTACCCTTGTTCAGCCAGGCTAGCTTGAATCCAGTGGCACAGTGAGCAAAGGACCCACGTCTGGGCATACCCATCCCACTTAGGACGAAAAGTGCTACACAAACATATGATGGACGGAATGCTGAATGAATAAAACATTCACCCCCAGTCAAGAGATCTGGGTTAAATCCATCGTTATTTTGCTCACCATGCCACCCCTGTTTAGACCCAGCCATATGTAAATCAGTCATGACCCTGTGCCTCATGGGAACAGTCCAGACCGAACTGCCTAGCCAGGTCCTCCCTGGACCGGAAACAAGCATCCTGGGACCGGTTTCAGGGTATTACCCTTCATCAGCCAGGCTAGCTTGAATCCAGTGGCACAGTGAGCAAGGGAACCACGTCTGGGCATACCCATCCCACTTAGGGCAAAAAGTGCTACGCAAACAAATGATGGATGGAATGCTGAATGAATCATACATTCACCCCGAGTCAAGAGATCTGGGTTAAATCCATCGTTCTTTTGCTCACCATGCCACCGCAGTTTAGACCCAGCAATATGCAAATCAGTCTTGACCCTGTGCCTCATGGGAACAGTCCAGACCGAACTGCCAAGCCAGGACCTCCCTGGACCAGAAACAAGCATCCTGGGACTGGTTTCAGGATATTACCCTTCATCAGCCAGGCTAGCTTGAATCCAGTGGCACAGTGAGCAAGGGACCCACGTCTGGGCATACCCATCCCACTTAGGGCGAAAAGTGCTACGCAAACAAATGATGGACGGAATGCTGAATGAATCATACATTCACCCCCAGTCAAGAGATCTGGGTTAAATCCATTGTTCTTTTGCTCACCATGCCACCCCAGTTTAGACCCGGCCATATGCAACTCAGTCTTGACCCTGTGCCTCATGGGAACAGTCCAGACCGAACTGCCAAGCCAGGTCCTTCCTGGATCGGAAACAAGCATCCTGGGACCGATTTCAGGGTATT